>CM068985.1:18285578-18460578 GCA_035357415.1 Ophraella communa | reverse complement strand
CCAGAAAAAAATGTCACATATGAAAGACACATATTTTTATCCAGAGACAAATTAGAAAGCGAAAGTATGGATAATTATATAACGGATTTACGTGACTTGAGCTCCACATGTGAATTGGGCGACCTTACTGACAGCTTAATCACGAGTAAGTTAATTCTAGGACTCAAATCAGATCCTGAAATGCAGAACAAATTAATAAGAACCAAAAAGTTGACCTTAAATAAAGCTATCGACATTTGTAGAACTACAGAAAAAACCAAGGAACAAATGAAAAAAATTAGTGCTACAACAGGCAAATTATCGCAGTGCGTCCAGTATTCCATCTCACTCTTCGTCGTCCTTTTCTAGAGACCAGCAAAGAAAATGTGAAAGTGCGCGCGCATCGGGTAGTTCAAATGTCTATGAAAGGGCGCCGAAATTTAAATGTTTTAAGTGCGGAACATCTCACGGTATTAATCAGTGCCCAGAATTTCGAAAACAATGCTTAAAATGTAGAAAAATGAATCATTTTTCAAAAATGTGCAGGTCAGTTAATATAGTGGATGTCCAAAGTCAAGAAGAGATTTTTATTGACTCTATTGATAATAATTTAAACAAGGATGATTGGTCAGTGAAGATAAATGTGCATAATGGTACAGAAATTGATTTTAAATTGGAAAAACAAGAACATGATGAACGACTTAAAAACTTATTAAAAAGGTGCCGTGAAGTAAATTTAAAACTAAATTTAAAAAAAATGTTAATTTGAAATAAATAATATAATTTTCTTAGGGCATAAAATTTCCGAAAATGGAATTGAACCTGACTATGATAAAATAAGTGCTATAAAAAAATTTTTATATTTTGCACTTATAAAAATCTTCATTATAAAACGCATTTGCGTATCGTAATGTAACTTTTACGCACGCAAATTTTTGTTTTAAATGGTTGGCGACATGATTGAAGTATCTAATGACAAGACTATTGACAATGACATTTGTGGGTTAATAGCAATTTATTAATTTTATATTGTTCTTTAAGAAATTATTTGTTAATATGAATATCATCTTTTACTTATATAATATATTATTATTGGTGTATTAGTCATTTTAAAATATTTGAAAACATTAACATTTCATAATTTAAATGTCAAAGCTGTCAAATGTTATAAATTACACAGTGTTACCGACATACTTTTTAAAATAAAAATTTTCGCAATTAAATAAAAATAATAAATTAATTTAAAAAATGATAAAATGGCAAAATATAAAAAATATTATAAACAACTTATTTCATATGGCTGTTGTGACACTCGTTCTTTAAAAAACTCATCGCTTCGCGATTCGTTTTTTAAACTTGAACTCGTGTCATAACAGAATTCCATATGAAATGCGTTGTTTAATATACTATTAAAACTCCTTCTTGTAAAAAAGACGTAGAGAGATTTTTAGGAATGATTACTTACGTATCGAAATTTATTCCACATTTATCTGAAAAATCTGAAAATTTGAGAATACTCTTAAGAAAAGACATTTTGTGGCATTGGGAAACTGCACAACAAAAAGCTTTTGATGATTTAAAAAGAGCCTTATGTTGTAAACCAGTTTTGCAATTTTTTGATATTAATAAGCCAATAACATTATCTGTTGATTCCTCACAGTCTGCAGTAGCAGCAGTATTGCTACAAATAATCTTCCAGTTTATTACGCTTCAAAAGCATTAAATGATTCACAGTGAAATTGGGCACCAATAGAACGGGAATTATTAGCTGTTTTGTTCGGTTTAGAAAGGTTTCATCAGTTTGTGTTTTGTCATAAAGATGTCACAGTGGAAAGTGATCACAAACCACTGTCACAAATTTTTAACAAACCATTAAACTCATGTCCGCCTAGACTACAAAGAATGATGATTTGTATTCAAAAATATAATATAAATTTAAAATATAAACCGGGATCTCAAATGTTTCTTTCTGATGCTTTGTCAAGGGCTCACGATGAAAGTATAAAAAATGAATTTGATAATGTAAATTTTGATAAATTAGAAAGTGATGTGTTATCACAAGTATGCTTAATAACTAATAATCTTAAATTTAGCGATAGAAGGTTAGAAGAAATAAAAAATGAATTGAAAAAAGACGATGAAATGTTAGAATTGATAAAACTAACAAAACTTGGTTGGCCACAAAATAAAAATAATGTTAAAGACAATATAAAAATTTATTTCTCTTTTCAAGAAGAAATTTCCTTTCATAACGATATCTTATTTAAAAATTCTAGAATAATAATTCCTAAAAAATTAAGAAGAGATATTTTGAAAAAATTACATATGAGTCATCTTGGTAAAGAGAAAACAAAAAACCGTGCTAGAGAGATAGTTTTTTGGCCGGGTATGTCACGTGATATTGACCAACTAATATCTAATTGCCACGCTTGTGCAACTTATGCGAAAGCAAACGCCAAAGAACCATTACATCCACATGAAATTCTTCAAAGAGCTTGGCAAAAAGTTGGTTTGGATATTTTTGAGTTAAACAAAAAATACTTTTTAATCCTTATTGATTATTTTTCAAAATTCCCAGAAGTGGTACGTTTGAGGAACATAACTTCAAAAGAAATTATATATAAATTAAAAAATATTTTTTCAAGACAAGGCATTCCTGACATTCTAATGTCAGACTGTGGTAGCCAATTAACTTCTTTTGAATTTAAATGTTTTTCAAATGAATGGGACTTTCTACACATAACCTCTAGTCCAAAACATTCTAGATCAAATGGTTTAGTAGAAAGACACATTCAAACAGTTAAAAACATTCTGAAAAAATGTATAATGTCAAATTCTGACCCATTCTTAGGTCTATTAGAATTAAGAAATACTCCAATAGACCACAAATCTTATTCACCAGCTCAATTATTATGTAATAGATCTTTAAAAAGTGTTTTACCAGTAACAAACAGACATTTAAAACCCATACAAATAAATAACAGTAAGTACAGAAATAGTTTGTTTGAAAAACAACAAAAACAAAAGGTTTATTATAATTTACATGCTAAAAAGCTAGGAAAATTACATAAAAAGGATTTCGTATATGTTAGAGGTGAGAAACAAAATATTCCTGGACGAATTGTTGCTGAAAATAAGAGACCAAACTCTTATGCAATCAAAATGTTTGATTTTGGTAACATAATCAATAGAAACAGAAAAGATATAATTAAAAGAGCTTAAAATGTAAATAAAAATACTTCATTTACATATTATAATTTTTCTGATTCTTCTGAAGATGAAGAAGATAAAATTTGTGAAAATAAAAATTTTCAAACAAGTAATGAAAATGAAATTTCAAATGAAGCTTCCTCATCTTGTTATACCAGTAGGTATGGTAGAAAAATTAAAAAACCTATTAGATATTGTTAATATTGTAAATTTTTGTATTTTCTTTTAAAGCGGGGGATGTCATAGTTGTTAGTTATTTTATACTTTTAGACTGGACTATAACAATTTTATATTTTAGAAAAACTTATTTTGTATTTTATAAAAACTTGGCCATTGACTGCGAATGGATAAATAAATGTTTTAGTTTCCGATTAGTTGTTTTAATATAAAGACCATAATAGGCCCAAAGCCCGACTCTTACCTCCTCGCTGGTGGGCCCTGGTAACTGTGGTGGAAGGCGAGATCGGGTAACCAATCCCGATGGAGCCGAAAACCACAGGCAAACGAGAGCGGCAAAGGAAAGCCAAGGTGTGAGCAACCGTGCTGAGGGCTGCGTGGTCGCAAACGGTGCCTCCGGGATACCTGGCGACCTCCCGGAGTAAAAAAAAGCCTTAGCGGGGTAAGAGAGCACTGCCCCGCTGGACCTTCAGATCTGCCCATCTCGTGAGAAAGCATGGATGAAGACAAAAATATAAAACAAAGCAAGCTAGGAAAAGGAAAAGAGGATATGGAACCGATGGTTAGCTCAAATCAACGCCAGGAGAACCCATTTAAACGAAGTTTTTCTATCCCAAGGACACCACCACAGGCAAACAGAGACCAGACGGATGTATTCTATTCACCACTGGACATGACATCAAATACGTCGACTCCTACATCAGGATCAGAAAAAGGTTTCATAGATGAAGAGCTACAAAATAGCTCAAGTTATACGCTAGTTGGACCGGTTGATCTGACGACCGACTCAGACGACGAGATAGTTCAACGGAAGAGAAATAGAGAGGAAACCCCACCGCAGCAAGTGATAAAAAAAGGTAGACAAGATAATGGCCATTTTAAAAATGCACTAAAAAAAGTAACGACCTGTGGAACCGCACTCGGGGAATTGATTACCGAGAATGTGAACACGAAGAAAGAAATTAAGAAAAAGGTAAAGGAACTAAACGCGCTAATAAGGCAATTAAATAGAGTGGCCGAAAATAGAAAAGAAATTCAAAAAAAAGTTTTAAGCAAAACGGAAAAAAAAGAGACGGGGACACAAACTGACTTAATTCTAGTGAGTACAGCAACAGAAAACATTGGAACTCAAACTTCAGAATGTCTAGACTACAGCGAAGAAGAACTCAATAAGAGATTAAACCAAAAAGAACCGGACCTGGAATTATACGACGGAAAATGGCCAGAAAAGTTTAAGTTTATGCATTCAGAGATAAAAATTGGAGATCCAATAAAAGATATTAACGAAGGATGCTATGCATATATCAGGACAGAGGAAGACGACAATAAATGGATAAATAAACGTATGCGGGAGGCTTTTCTGGAAATAAACCAAGTTGCAGATTTTGTCGAGGAAGAACAACGCAATGTAGAAATAATAAAGGATAGGAGAGTGACAATAAACGGAAAAGTTCTAGAACAATGCAGTAGGCTGTATTTTTCACACGTAAGTTCAAAAAAAGACAGCGGCAAACTGGAGGAACACACTTTTTGGATATTACGAGAATTGAAAGAAAAAATGTTGGAGAAAAAAATCAAAGAGATTACACTTCCAAGACCGGATGGTATGCTGCTCGATAAATTTCAAAAAATAGTAGAACATGTCTTTCATGGGGAAGACAATATTCTATTGAATATACACAGACCGGCTGTGGAAATTGGCAGACCCAGGGAGGAGACAAACGCATTGGTGATAGGAGGTAGTGAGACGCATAGTTACGCTGATCTGCTGCGTAGTATCAGATCTAACACGGATTCAAGGACCGATATAGTAATAACAAACGCACGAAAGACTAGAGACGGAGGAGCTGTACTACTGGTAAAGGGTAACAGAAAGAGGGCTGAGGAGCTCGAAAAACTCATAAATGAAACACATGGAAAAGACTTCAATACAAGAATAGAGTCTAGGGGAAAAAAACTAAAAATGCTATACATTAGAAACATGGATGCTCTAGCAACCAAAGATGAAGTGAGGAAAGCTATTGAAAATGCAGTACCGGGAAGAAATGTGGAAGAGGTAAGGATAGAGATGCGAGAAAGTTTTGGAGGAACCCAGTCGGCCACCATTACGTGTGCAAACGATATTGCGCAAGCCGTCACAAAAAAGACAGAATTAGAATAGGTCCAATCCATTGCTTGGTCAGGGAACACATCGACGTGAAATGTTGTATCAGGTGCTGGTCACCAGATCATTTGGCAAGGGATTGTAACGGCCCTGACAGAAGAACAGCTCAAATGTGCACAAGAAGGGCATATTGCCAAGGAGTGCAAAAACGAAAAATATTGCCCTGTATGCGAAAGAGAAGGACATAAGGCGATGACGGGGGCCTGTCCCAGATATAGAGCAGCTTACAGGAATGGCCAAAACATACCAGAACCTTCAACCCAATAACGAAGGTAAAAGTTCTCCAAACCAACCTTGGAACGAACAAAACGGCACACAATATAGCACTTGCCACATCAATCAAACGGGGGATAGACATACTAGTGGTGGGTGAGCCGAACCAAAATTTTACACAACAAAGAGGATGGTTCAGGGATCTAAGTGGAAAAATAGCTGTATATATTGTAAATAGAAAAACTAAAATAGGAAAAATAAATGCGCTTGATGGATTTATGCAGGTAGACAAGCCAACTTACTGTTTATACTGTACATACATCTCCCCTAATATAACTCTGGAAGATTTCGAAGGGGCAGCAGACAGAGTAATAAATCATGGAAAGAAGTGCGGTAAATAATTTTTGGTAATGGGAGACTTTAATGCGAAATCGCCAATATGGGGTTCCCCAACAGTAGATGCCAGGGGAGAAATTCTTACTAAGTTGATGGCCTCAGCAGATTTAGTCATCTTAAATACTGGTCTACGACCAACTTTTATTAGGGGAAAATCGGAGTCATATATAGACATTACATGTTGTAGCCAGAAGCTGGCAAAAAACGTAAAAGGCTGGGAAGTTCTGAAAGACGAGACAGTTACTCAGCACCAGTATATATTTTTTGAAATGGATGGAAAGGCCAGAGCTGAACATGCAGAGACTAGGATAGAACTTAATATCTTTAAAGAAATATTAAACCGGAAGCTGAGCTTCAAAAAAAACCAAAGAGTTACTCCTGCGGTTTATGAAAAAATTGTACGAGAGGCATACGACGGATGTAAAATTCACAAAAATAATCAAAAGAATCAGCCATATTGGTGGAATGAGCAGATCGCTGGAAACACACTGAGTGCACAAGCGTCAGAAGAAGATTAACTAGAGCCCATAAAAGTATTGCAGACGAAAGGACCGTCAGAGAACTCGAAATATTATATAAAACGAATAAGAAAGAACTACAAAAATTGATAAGGGGCTCTAAAAAAGACCATTGGTTATCATTATGCAACGAATTAGAAAATGACATTTGGGGAGGAGGGTACAAAATCGCTATGCGACACTTCCGTGCCTATTCCCCGTATTCACTGACAACCGAGGAAAAAATAAAAGTATTCAAGGAACTATTTCCTAATGGTCTTCCGCATAATAGAACGAAAGAACTTACAGATGACCCCACACCATTTACGTTAACAGAATTAATAGAAGCTGTCAGAAGCATGAAAAATAAAAGAGCGCCGGGAATAGATGGAATACCAACAGAAGCGATAAAAGCTATATCAGAGGAACATCCTGCATGGCTTTTAAATCTGGTGAATAATGTCTTAAAAGAACAAGTGTTCCCACGGAGATGGAAGAGAGCGAAAGTAATTATAATACCCAAAGCCAACGGAAAATATAGACCTATCTGGTTACTAAAAACAATCAGCAAGCTCTACGAAGCGTTAATTAGAAAACGTCTCGACCAAGAAGTAGAAGAAGGGGAAGGATTGTCTGGATGCCAATTTGGTTTTCGCAAAGGACGAAGCACCATCCAAGCCGTAATGGAGGTAATGGAGACTTGTAATTCAAGGAGCGAAGAAAAGGTGAAAAAATGGATGACTCTTGTAACTATCGATGTAAAGAACGCTTTTAACTTCCTACGATGGGACGTTATAATGAATGAATTGGAAAGAAGGGGGATATCTGGGTACCTCAAAAATATTATCGGGGACTACTTGAGTCAGCGGGACATAGAAGTCGAAAAGAACAGTACATTACGTATAAGGGCTGGAGTTCCACAAGGATCAATGCTCGGACCTACCTTATGGAACCTTGTATATGACGGGCTGCTTAATTGCCAATATCCAGAAAATACTAGACCGATCGCTTTTGCTGATGACCTGGCAATTTTGTGTACGGTGGCGGAAAAGGAAGTATTAACTATAAACGTAAATTCGGCAATCTGGATAGTTGGAAATTGGATTAGAAATCACGGCCTGGAAGTCGCTACTCACAAAACGGAAGCCATTATACTAAGAGGACCTAGAAAAAGAGATGAAATCGTTTTTGAGTACGGAGGACATATCATAAAACCAGCGAGGACAATTAAATATCTTGGCATAACCCTGAGCCAAAATGGCAGTTTTGGTCCTCATATAAAAAGCGCGGTAAAAAAAGCCGAACAGAAAGCGGCTGCACTAGGGCGCATCATCCCAAACATCGGAGGTCCCAAAAGTAAAAAACGGAAGGTATTGCATGGGGTGGTACAATCTATATTACTGTACGGTGCCCCAGTGTGGGGCAGAGATCTTGCCGTGGAAGCGTATAGGAAAAGTATGGAGAAAGCGGAAAGAAAAGGACTCCTTCGAGTAGCCAGTGCTTTTCGAACTGCGTCAACAAAAGCATTAAATGTAATTACTGGCATTGTACCCATCCATATATTGGCGGAGGAAAGAACAGCCCTCTTTAATAAACTAGACACAAACCTAACAGAGAGGAAAGAGGAGAGATTAAGATCTATCCAGAAATGGCAAAGAGAGTGGTCAGAGACAAAAGACGTGGCACAATGGACAAAAACACTGATACCAAATATAGGAAAATGGTTGGATTGTGAGTTCCGAATCACTGACTACTACCTGAGCCAAATCCTGACGGGACACGGGTGTTTTATGACTTTTTTAAAAAGAATAAAAAAGAGGGATAGTGACACGTGCATGTTCTGCCCTGGACGGGATGACGTAAAGCACACCGTTTTCGGTTGTCCGAGATTCGAAGCGAGGCGAACAGAGATAGAGAGACAAATTGGAAACACACTAGACGAAAGGAGTTTAACAAAAACCATGATGGAGTGCGAAAAGAACTGGAACCTGGTTCATCAATATATTATAGAGATTGTGAAGGAAAAAGAGACGTACGAAAGAGAGAACGAGAGACACAAACTTAGAGTCCCACACTACCTCACACAAGATCCGTGAGGTGTGCGTAAAAGCATTTTCTCCTCCTCCCACAAAAAAAAAAGTTAGGGTAGGTTAGGGTAGGTTAGCATAGGTTAATCAAATTAATCGAATACTCTTAAACAGCCATCAAGTAGAAACCAATTGGTTGGTGTTAACCAAATTAGTAAAACTTTCTCTGAAAGGGACATCAGTTATTAAAAAAGAAGAAGAAAGCATTTGTACACAGGCAGTTGGTAAATTAACCTTACAAAACTGTATTTATATTCATGTTGTGTCTGAATTTAAATTTTCGATATCATTTACAAAAGTGAATTAAAAATATTCTTTCTAAGTTGAACCGAACACTAACAATATAGAGTTTTTCACATGCTCATAGAAATTACCAGGTGGGTCATAATTTAATTATGCTTATGCTTATGCTCAACAATAATCTAATTAAAATTTTATAATATTTTGGCTTAATATTGTATAGTACCTATATTTTTCTAAGAAAGAAAATAGATTAATTATTAATTGAAAGGTTACTGATTGATATTGTAATGATTGTTAACAGAAATATTACATCTATTTGGTCAATTCCACTGGTATTGAATGAAATATTTTAAACGAAAAGACGGTGTAAAAACAATCAATTTGAACAACATACAAAGTTCTATTGAGTCATCAATATTAGCTAAAGAAGAGGTTCCATCCTCTAAGGATGTAACTATAAATAGAACTAAGGTTTTGTATGTCTGACTTTCTGTTAATATTATTCAAAGTTTTGTTAATGTGGATCATCTCAAGAAAGGTTCTTTTAGTGTAGTTGCGTTTCTGTTCAAGAATTTTTACATTTGTGTAGTCAACTGTGTGCTTAGTTTTGATAATATGTTCCGCCAAGCCACAAGTTGGTTTCTTAAGTTTGATGTCACTTTTATGAGATGTTAATCTGGCCGAAAGTTGTCTGTTAGTCTGAACAATATATTTTTTCTGGCAATTGTCACAGGTGAGTTCGTAAACCACGTTAGAATTTTCCAAAGGACTGATTTGGGTTTTGGTTGTAGTGAATAGACTTCCCGTAGAGAAAATAGTTTTTTTGAGGTATATATATATATATATATATATATATATATATAATTTCTTTACTTTAATTTTGGGTATTGTAGTCAATATATGAAGGGCTTAAATAAAAGCACACTATTTTTTGAATATCCAAGCTTTCGGAAACATTTATTTCCTTTTTCAAGGAGTTCTACAAAACAATTGAATACAAAAATTACAATAGGAATCAAATTATTATGAATATTTATAACTTACCAAAGATTAGATTAATATTAAAATAAGCAACTTTACAAAACTGAATATTAACAGCAAAAGGCTGTGGTAAAATAAATCGTAGTACATATCAATTTTTAAAATATAAGAACATCGAAAAAAATCTTAAAAAACAGTTTAAAATTTTTAAAAACAAGTCAAAAGTTAAACATGATTATAAAAAAACGTAATATAACATTGATATACTCTCTACGAGGCACATCACGAACTAAAAGGAAGGTTAAGAATGATTGAAAAATATTTAAAGTATTGAAGAGATGGAAAAAACATACATTATATTTATTTTTATACTAGAAAGAAACTTAAAATCAGTGGTACCAAAAAGTTTATATAAAACAATATTATTTAATCTATAGTATTATTGAAATTCAAAAAGAGCAAAATTTTATGTTAGTTATCATACTCTAATTTTAAAAGTAAATTATAGATCTTACTTAAATTGTCTATTTCTGATCTCTTATTTAAAGTATTGGAAGTTTTACTGATATGAACCATTTCCAAAAAAGTACGTTTATATGTGTTACTTTCAATAGCTAAGATGTGGGGATCTTGAAAATCCATAATGTGATCTTTATTTATTACATGTTCTGCCAAAGCACAAGAAAGTTTATGTGTTTTACAATCACTCTTATGTGATGTAATACGTCCTGATAAATTTCTCCCAGTCTGACCAATATAAACCATCTCACAATTAGTGCATGCTATTGAATATATGACATCTTTCACTTCCAGTTTATTCAAAGGATGCTTAGTTCTAGTATATAGTGAATTAATTGTCTTAATATTTTTTGTAGCTATTCTAATGCTAGTAAAGTCTTTAAAAATAGGTTTTAATTTATAAGTAAGATCTGGAATGAACGGTAGTGAAAAATAGAAAATTTGGTTTTGATGTACATTAGGTTGAGAGTTCATTACTGAATTTATAGAATTGTTATTATTATTATGATTATTATGTGATGTGTTAAACAAAAATCTATTTATCAACTTCAATGGGTATGAATTTTCTATTAGAATTTTTCTAAGAGTGAAAAGAGAATTCTGAGCAAAATCTGGATGGGAAAGCCTTGTAACACGATCCTTTAATGCTGTAATTAAGTTATATTTCATCTTGATAGGATGGTGAGAGAAGTAACTTATGTAACGATTGCTACATATAGGTTTGCGATACCATTTAGTTTTCAATGTATTGTCATCACCTCTTACGATCATCATGTTAAGGAATGGTAGGGTTTTATCTACTTCCTCCTCGCATGTGAATTTCAGATGTGTATTTTGACTATTGAAAATTTGAAGAGTGCAATCTATTTTATCAGCTGGTAATGCTAAGATGAGATCATCAACATATCGTTTAATAAAAGGAATGTGGAACGAGATCTCTCCCAAACAGTCATTGATTAAATCATCAAGAACAAAGAACTACATCATAGAATAGGTGAAACACTAGACCCCATTGGAGTGCCAAATATCTGTTTGTAATATTTATCATTGAAAATAAAAATGTTGGAATCAATTAGTTTTTTGAAATAATTTAGATTAATTGAAGTATGTTGTGAAATCTCATCCCAATGCTTCTCAATACTTATTAATATTGTAGATAGTGGTAAATTTGTAAATAGAGAAACTACATCAAAACTGACAATTACATAACTTTCAGGAAGATTAAAATCATTGATAAAACTAGAAAAACTAAACGAATCCTTAATCGCAAACCTATATGTAGCAATCGTTACATAAGTTACTTCTCTCACCATCCTATCAAGATGAAATATAACTTAATTACAGCATTAAAGGATCGTGTTACAAGGCTTTCCCATCCAGATTTTGCTCAGAATTCTCTTTTCACTCTTAGAAAAATTCTAATAGAAAATTCATACCCATTGAAGTTGATAAATAGATTTTTGTTTAACACATCACATAATAATCATAATAATAATAACAATTCTATAAATTCAGTAATGAACTCTCAACCTAATGTACATCAAAACCAAATTTTCTATTTTTCACTACCGTTCATTCCAGATCTTACTTATAAATTAAAACCTATTTTTAAAGACTTTACTAACATTAGAATAGCTACAAAAAATATTAAGACAATTAATTCACTATATACTAGAACTAAGCATCCTTTGAATAAACTGGAAGTGAAAGATGTCATATATTCAATAGCATGCACTAATTGTGAGATGGTTTATATTGGTCAGACTGGGAGAAATTTATCAGGACGTATTACATCACATAAGAGTGATTGTAAAACACATAAACTTTCTTGTGCTTTGGCAGAACATGTAATAAATAAAGATCACATTATGGATTTTCAAGATCCCCACATCTTAGCTATTGAAAGTAACACATATAAACGTACTTTTTGGAAATGGTTCATATCAGTAAAACTTCCAATACTTTAAATAAGAGATCAGAAATAGACAATCTAAGTAAGATCTATAATTTACTTTTAAAATTAGAGAATGATAACTAACATAAAATTTTGCTCTTTTTGAATTTCAATAATACTATAGATTAAATAATATTGTTTTATATAAACTTTTTGGTACCACTGATTTTAAGTTTCTTTCTAGTATAAAAATAAATATAATGTATGTTTTTTCCATCTCTTCAATACTTTAAATATTTTTCAATCATTCTTAACCTTCCTTTTAGTTCGTGATGTGCCTCGTAGAGAGTATATCAATGTTATATTACGTTTTTTATAATCATGTTTAACTTGACTTGTTTTTAAAAATTTTAAACTGTTTTTTAAGATTTTTTCGATGTTCTTATATTTTAAAAATTGATATGTACTACGATTTATTTTACCACAGCCTTTTGCTGTTAATATTCAGTTTTGTAAAGTTGCTTATTTTAATATTAATCTAATCTTTGGTAAGTTATAAATATTCATAATAATTTGATTCCTATTGTAATTTTTGTATTCAATTGTTTTGTAGAACTCCTTGAAAAAGGAAATAAATGTTTCCGAAAGCTTGGATATTCAAAAAATAGTGTGCTTTTATTTAAGCCCTTCATATATTGACTACAATACCCAAAATTAAAGTAAAGAAATTGTGTTTTTTTTCCAAACTAGTCAAAAAAATTGTGACTACTTTTCTTTTTCGTATATATATATATATATATATATATATATATTAGTCTAAAAGCCAGCGACACTCGATCCTACGTGATAAGGAATTGTGATAAGAGTGGTTTCATGATATAGTTTATAAAGGGCCGAATGCAAAACCGCATTGTCGGCCAAGCATATCCTGTGCTTTTGCCCTCATAAAAAATTATTAACACCTTCTTTTTTTTTAAGAAAGTTACGTCATAAGGAAATGTAAAAAAAATTACATGGTAATATAGCTGATATCAAGGAGATTAATAAAATATATGTCGGCCAGCACTTATCCTGTGCTAAATTCTTGTCGGCCAGGGACAAAGGAGTCATTTTTCATTGTTGCGCTTACGTCATCAAGAATTTCGAAAATTTTTTTTATAAATAAAGTTTAAGTCATAAGGAATAATGATAAATATGTCGGCCAGACAAATTCTTGTGCCTAATATGATGTCGGCCAGGTCAAAGTGACCGACTCCCGCCTTGGTTCGAGCCGGATGTGTACTAAGAATAAATTTTCTAATTGTGATGTTCTTATATTAATTTTTTGAACAATTGGTAGATTTAAATAAAAACAGCCATTCTACTTAAAGGACGAATTTATTCTATATTGTTTTCTAAACTATAATTGATACATGCCCTCAAAATACACTTAGCTTAGTTATGCTGAATAGGTATAATAAAAATAATATAAATAATAAACTAAAACTGAGTAACCTCATTAACAATTTAAATCAACAATTTATACAGGGTGATATTTATTTTTTTTTTACCCTATTTTTGTGTACTTTTAGTCTTTTATTTTCTACGTCAATTACTACATTTACAGGCTCATTTTCTAAAATTTTATATGGACCTTTATAAATTGGTTTTAATTTAGAAGCGGTCTCATCATGAAGTAAAACTTGATCCCCTACTTTATAGTTTGTCTCTATCGCTTGTTTGTCATATTTAATTTTTCTCTTATTTTTTGAAGCCACTAAATTATTTCTACCATCGTTTAATGCAACATGTAACCTATATTTTAGTTCCAACGGATAATCCTCAAAATTATACAAAGGTTCAATTTTTTCCTTTAAATTAGAAGGTAAGACACAGGTTTTCCCAAAAACTAATTCGTTAGGAGTATACCCAGTTGCGGAGTGAACAGAGGTATTATACGAGAAACACCAAAAGGGTATCCAAGAACTCCAATATTCTTTATAATTAGAGGTTTGAATTCTAAGATAAGCATTTAGATGTTTATGAGTGTTTTCTAAGGCTCCGATTGTTTCATGGTGATAAGCTGTAGAGTTAAGCCGCTCAATTTTTAATAATTTACAAGTTTCGCTAAATACGTTTGCCATGAATTCAGTACTCTGGTCTGTTACAATAGTTTTAGGAACTCCATAGCGTAAAATAAAATTTTCTACAAACGCTTTAGTTACTGTGTTAGCTTCCTTATTTTCAATAGGGTAACCTTCTACGTATTTACTTAGTTCGCATTGTAACGTCAGTATGTATTTATTGTCATTGTCATCTGATTCTAACGGTCCTACAAGATCTAAAAAAATTGTTTCAAATGCAGCATGTGCTGTCGTTGTTATAGTTAAAGGTTGTTTCAATTGTGTGTTATGCTTGCACTTTTGACAGTCGCTACCGATTTTTTAGTAATAAGTTTATCTTTAATATCTTTAATAAGGTCTTCATTAGAATCATGAGTTTGATTTAACCTAAGCTTTGCACCGTGAGACAATCTAGCTTTTAAGACATATTTAGTTAACGCCTGTTTTCCGGCCTCGTTCAAAAAACTGTCGTATAACTCGATTGCATCAATTAGTGTTTTTATGGATGACTCGGTGTCATTCATGCAAGGAATCAAGGAAGATGCTGTCTTTAAATCAAATGCTCCGCCCATTTTCTCGTTCTGTTCGACTTTGGGGATACTACTTAGATTTTCCCCTTATCTATCGTTTAAAATTTCCTTAATTTGATATACTAAAATGACTATTCCGTCAACAATAACCTTTACCTTATTTTTGATTTTTATATCATGATTTTCCTCATTAAATTTACTTCTAATTAAATTAAAATTACTTTCTATCCTATCTACACTATCTAATAATTTGTTAGATTTTTCTAAGTTAACACGCCTATCTAATGGGTCTTTCTTAATATTTCTTAAAAGTACCGAAAGTTCTTCATGAATCTTTTTAAATGGTTCGTCTGACATTTACTATTCAATAAGTACACAAAAATATGGTAAATAAAAATTACTTACATACATTTCATAAGAAGTACACTTTTTTATATATATATATATATATTTCATCATCTCGTAACTTATGCTATAATAATGAGGTCACCCATCAGCTTTGTGTAAAATGTCCAACTCTTAATAATACCATACATAAATTTACCTAAAAAAAAAAATACCTAAAACTAAATGTTTTTTCCGTTAAACAAGTTGTTGGGAATTGGTTATCTCTTCTCTAATCTTTCTTTCCAACGCCTTTTTGCACCGCTTATAAATTACAACAGCAATAATAATTACGACCAACACAAATGCTGCAACTCCAATCACTTCAAAGGTAGAGACTCTGTTTTTCCCAGCTGCTCCAGAAACGCCACCACTGTTTCCAGCCTGTGCTATTACTATTTCCTCTTTGGATTGATTAGTTCCCATAGTTTTCTTTCCTTATTTCGTATTTAAATAATCTATGTTCTTCTTGATACTGATATGAGTACTAAACCATCTTAAAATTTTACTTAATAGTTAGTTCTTGAGTGGCAGGGTCGCCATGTGATGTTCTTATATTAATTTTTTGAACAATTGGTAGATTTGAATAAAAACAGCCATTCTACTTAAAGGACGAATTTATTCTATATTGTTTTCTAAACTATAATTGATACATGCCCTCAAAATACACTTAGCTTAGTTATGCTGAATAGGTATAATAAAAATAATATAAATAATAAACTAAAACTGTAATGGGGGTGTTGTTGTGGATTGCCGTTAGAAAAGATTAAGGTACGAAAAGAACTAATTTTATTTAAACATATTAACATAGACACTATTAAAAAAAAAAACTGAGTATACTGAATTCACACATACAACATAATAAAAAACTTAAAACACGTGTCGTCTGACATCTACCCTTGCCCGGTGTGTGTTTATCTACCGCCAGGTGGTGTCTTAAGACAGGGCTGGCGCTAGGGGTTGATGGTCTTTACGGGTTAATGTTACAATCTCCCCCTTTGTATTACTCCAACGTCTCGGGAGTGATACAAGAATTATTAAACTAAATAACGGTGTGGCGTCTTTTTGATTCGCTCCGGTCTAGCTAGGCAACTAGTAGAGGGGTAAGATTGATCCCTTTGAAGACGCTCGACAGGGGCCTGACGGTCATTTTCCTCTTGACGAAGCTCGGAAGGAGCCTGGCGGTCGTCTTCTTCTTTACGCAGCTCGGTATGAGTCTGATGCTTCGGGCGGCCTCTTCGACGAAGGGGTCGTACTGGTTCGGGCGGCTCCTCGGTCCCGTGGGAGACGAATGGCCTCATGGCTGAAACATGGTATTTACCAAGGGGAATGGTAGGATTCGCTAGGCTGGCTACCTCATATGTAGTCGCTGATACCTGCCTCAATACCGAATATGGCCCGTCGCGTTTAGGAGCAAATTTGGACGTGTACGCGGCACTAGCGTTACTTAGTGCGTGGATATCGATTAGCACTCTGTCACTCGGTTTGTATGTAGGGGCTTCGCGAAAATGTTCGTCGGCATATTTTTTTGCAGAGTCCTGCTGTTTTTCATTCGTTTCGCGCGCGCGTTGCAGAGTTTCCGCATGTCGTTTTAAGTAGGGAGTAATCTCAGGTACAATGTTATTGTTGTCCAATATAACACGTAAATCTTGCTTGACATCGAAAGGCGTACGCATTTCACGAGCAAAATTGAGATATGCCGGTGAAAATCCAGTACTGAGGTTGGGAACGCTATTCATCGCGAACCTCACAGTAGCTAACATTTCATCCCATCCGGTGTGATCATCCTGAACTAGAATGGCGAGTTGAGTCTTTAGATCCCTATTTTTCCGCTCCTCCGGGTTAGAAGCCGGATGATAAACTGGTATTAGGGACTGATGTATACCGAGACAATGGCACACATGTTGCATCACAACACTCACGAATTGCGAACCATTGTCGCTTATAACCCGTCGGGGGGTTCCGTATCGTAGACAAATTTCGGAAATCATTCTTTTAGCACACTCTTCCGACGTGGCAGTACGTAGTGGGAATAACTCTATCCACTTTGTAGCTGTGTCTTCTATTGCGAAAATCCATCGATGACCCTTTCTACTAACTGGAAGGGGTCCAACGAGGTCCATTGCTATGGTTTCGAACCTTTGCGCTAGAACGGGAGTTTGTATCAGTCCCGCTGGTTTAAAGTTGTTTGGTTTGAACTTCTGGCATTCGACACATTTCCTGACGTGATGGGTAACGTCTCGCCTGAGCGTTGGCCAGTAGTAACGGGTGATTATCCGTTGTATGGTTTTTTCTACACCATAATGGCCAGCGGTAGGGGAGTCATGATATTCTTTGAGAATTGTGGGAATATTTGAGCGTGGTATTACCAGCTGGGCCTCTTCAGATTCTACATCAGGGGTAAAGCGATAAAGTACTCCTTTGTTCATGATGTATCCTCGATCAGTCCATCGGCTAAAGTCCACTTGGTTCGGTTCGGGCGATTCGAAGCAATCGATTATTTTCTTGACCTCCGGGTCAGAGAGTTGTTCTTCTCTAAGGGATGCATTGCTTTGGGTTGGTAGACTAATGGCGATGGTACAAACCTCACAGGAGTTTTGTTCTGTTACATCGCATGGCGGACGTAACAATAAGTCTGCGATACTATTGGTTCTCCCGGGTATATATTCTATTCGGAGATCGTAACTCTGCAATTCGAGCGCCCAGCGTGCTAGACGTCCACTGGGTGTTCGTAGGGTCATTAACCAGCGTAATGGTTGGTGATCTGATTTTATCAAAATGGGTGAATTTTCCAAATACCCGCGAAACTTGTTTACTGCATATACGATCGCTAAGGCTTCACGCTCTGTCGTATTGTAGTTGCGTTCAGCCGGCGTGAGTAACCTGCTGGCATACTCGACAGGTCGCTCATCTTCTCCCTCCCCCTGAAGCAAACATGCTCCAATGGCATAGGAACTGGCATCAGTCTTGAGTATGAAGGGCAAAGATGAATCTGCTTGCTTTAGAATCGGTGATGAGGTCAGCAACATTTTGAGTGCGTCAAAAGCTTCTTGTTGAGCGGGACCCCAAGAAAATACGGCGTTCTTCTTGGCAAACGGCAAATTTCGGCACAAACCGACGAAACCAACTGCAAGTTTGTAAAAATGACATCACGTGTCGTACCGACTGTGGGGGTTTCATATCTCGTATCGCGGTTATTTTACCGGGATCCGGCGCTATTCCCGTAGGGGTTATCAAGTGTCCTAGGTATTTGACTGTCTGTCGCACGAAAACACACTTTTTCCGGTTTGCGTTTAATTTAAATTGTCTTAAGCGATCGAAGACACTTTGCAAGTCTTGCAGATGTTTGTCGAATGTCCCGCTTAACACGATTAAATCGTCTAGATATGCTAGAACAGTTACACCGCTGAGACCGGCGCGAAAACGGTCGATGAGTCTCTGGAATGTAGCTGGTGCATTTCGGAGTCCAAAAGACATGCGCGTAAAGCGATACAAGCCGAAAGGGGTAATAAAAGCGGTTTTGTCACGATCTTCAAAGCGAACTGCGACTTGATAGTATCCACTTTTAAGATCCAATGTTGACATGAATATGGAGTGTGTCGTGGCGTGCATTAAGTCGTCCATGCGTGGTAACGGATATCTGTCCGGGATAGTTACACTATTAAGTTTACGATAATCAACGCACATGCGAAATTCACCGTTTTTCTTCGGGACCAGCACAACAGGCGCAGCAAAAGCTGATTCACATTCTTCCATGATACATTTGTTAACCAAGCTGTCCAGTTCTGCCCTTAGTATCTCTGACTTTTGCGCCGTCATTCTATATGGGGGAACTGCTATGGGAGTCTCATACAACATAATAAAAAACTTAAAACACGTGTCGTCTGACATCTACCCTTGCCCGGTGTGTGTTTATCTACCGCCAGGTGGTGTCTTAAGACAGGGCTGGCGCTAGGGGTTGATGGTCTTTACGGGTTAATGTTACAAAACTGAGTAACCTCATTAACAATTTAAATCAACAATTTATACAGGGTGATATTATCATATCACATAATTTTAATCGTAAATCATCTTATACTTTGCCACGTTTTTTATTTGCTCGGCTGATTTTTATCTTCTTGTTTTTTTATTTTTAGACAAAAATAATTTTCCCTCATATTTTATTATTTAGATACAATAATTACATTAAATAAATTAAACTTATAAATATACGCCGTTACATAAGTATATGTCGTTAAAATAGAAATTGTGGAATTAAATTAATTCATATGAAATAGTGTCTGATTCAGAAAAGTGTTAAATGTTCACGAATCGCATTCAAATTACTGAAAATCAGAGTCATCGCCTTCCTCATCGTATTTGAATGTATTTGAATTTTCTTCTTCCACCATTAAGACATCTCACTCAGATTCTACTTGTTCTTCACCAGGGTGATGAGCATCGTCAAGAACCCAGTCTTAATTTGAACTTTCCTAAAAATTATTACAATTTTATTTTTGCATTTAATTAATATGCAAAACTCAAAAAATATGAAAATTTGAAAATATTAAAACACTGTCCCTTACATAATTTTTTCCACAAAAAACTTCAAATTATTTAAGCCATCGCGCTTTGAGATAGCAAGCGGTTGCATAGCATGACCTATGATATCCATGATTCACTCTCGATTCCTCCGATAATTGTAAATTACCGTATTTTAAACCTTTTTCCTTGCGAAAAGAAATCACCTTACGACATTTTTTAAATGATATATCGGTAAATAATATAATGTTGTTGGACTTTCCACAAACAAAACACTTCATTGTTAATTAAAAATGTTGAATTTTAACGCCGCAGACTAAAAATGACTCGAAATAAGTTTCTTTGTGTCGGGATTCTTGGCGATTTCTTTGATTCTTGCAAAGCTGTACGTCAATATTTCAAACGTTATAGCGAATTACTTATTTACATATTAACAACTGCACTACTATATATCTACGCAACACCTCATATTCAAAGCAATATTCGATCATGTCGATCCTAAATGGCTTCTGACACTTTGAATTCAAAAAAAAAGAAAACAAAAAAAAAGACGACAAATAATTTTTGTTTTTAAAAAAAATCAGCCGAGCATGTCAAAAACGTGGCAAAGTATAAGATGATTTACGAATATAGTTGGAAAATTTAATGTTATTACACATGAATAAAATTATAATAAAAGATTTTCCATCCGACTCGAACCAAGGCGGGAGTCGGTGACTTTGACCTGGCCGACATCATATTAGGCTCAAGAATTTTCCTGGCCGACATATTTACCTCTATTCCTTATGACCTAAACTTTATTTATAAAAAAATTTTTTCGAAATTCTTGATGACGTAAGCACAATAATGAAAAATGACCCCTTTGCCCCTGCCCGAATAATAATAATAATAATAATAATAATAATAAGCTTTATTGTCGAAAAATTTTTTAAATTTGTGGACAAAGCTGTTTAAAAAAAAAGCAAATCACATAGAACAAAACAGTAATACAAGAGTATTTACAAGTAAATAAAACATAAAACATACAAACATATAAAACTTCACAATATAAAACATTGCGAAAGGTCAATTAAAAAAAAATAATAAAAAATAAAATAAAATAAATGTATACTTTATGTATACATTATACAATGAGACTGATAAATAATTATTAATATAAAAAAATTAAAATTTAAAAATTTTAATTTAGTCAGAGTAACAACAAAAAAAAAAACAACAAACAACAAAATAGATAAATATCACAAATTAACTTTCCAGTGCGTGAGATGGTCCAAAATAATTTATGTAAAAAAGTCGTCAACTGCATACAAAGCTCTCTCCACCAAGTATGATTTTAAAGCGATACGAAATGCGGTTATTGATGAAATGGACTTTATTTCCAAGGGTAGATTGTTGTGCATTTTCTTAGCGTTATAAAAAATAGAGCTTTTGATTAGTTCCGTGCGAGGTTTTGGTAAATAAAGGTCATACTCTGCACTTCTAAGAGGGTAGTTATGAGATGGTCTGTCTGAGACTTCAGGTAAATGTTTCCGAATTAAAGAAATGGATTCAAAGATAAATAGGGATGGAAGTGTTAATATTTTATGTTTTTAAAGAATTCCCTACAGTGAGTTTTACTGCTTAGTTTCAGCGTATACCGAACAGCTCTCTTTGTAATTTAAAAATACGTTCAAATTGAGTCACACAACATGTACCCCAAAAAGGAAGTGCATATCGGAGATGTGACTCGAAGAGGGCAAAATAGACTGTTTTGGAAGCTGACAGGTGAAGCTCCCTAGATATTGTTCTCAGTGCGTAACAAGAAGAGCTTAGTTTTTTGACAAAGCGTCAATGTGTACATCCCATTTTAGAGAGCTGTCAACGACTAGTCCCAAAAATCTCACAGAGTCAACGACCTCTATAGTAGAATTATTCAACATAATAGGTTGAATTGCAGATGTGTATGGTAAAACTTTCGTTTTAGAAACGTTCAAACACATATGGTTAGAATCACACCATGATTTGATGATGGTTAAGTCATGTGAAACGATTCTATGCAGTTCGGTGATATCCGGGTGACTCCAAGAAAAGCTAGTGTCGTCTGCGAATAAACAAATTTTTCCGCCGATGTTCAAGAATTTAGCACAGGATAAGTGCTGGCCGACATATATTTTATTAATCTCCTTGATATCAGCTATATTGCCATGTAATTTTTTTTAAAATTCCTTATGACGTAACTTTCTTAAAAAAAAGAAGGTGTTAATAATTTTTTATGAGGGCAAAAGCACAGGATATGCTTGGCCGACAATGCGGTTTTGCATTCGGCCCTTTATAAACTATATCATGAAACCACTCTTATCACAATTCCTTATCACGTAGGATCGAGTGTCGCTGGCTCTCGTACTATATACAGTGCGGTCCATATGTATGGAATAAATTCATCTGTAGCGTTATTATGTACTATATAAAAAAAACCTGAAACAGGTCGATTTTTATTATTAAATCGACAATTTACAGTATGAAAATATAATCCCCCTCCAGCACCCCTTCGGAATTATAAGCACCCTCTCGAAAATTTTAAATTACAAAGGGGGTCGTCTGGCACCTCGTTGGAAAGGGATTTTAGTCCTCTGTTCAGAAATATAACGTTTTTTAAGTTTGGTGCAATCATAACTGAGAAAATTGATTTTTAAGATGTAAAATTTTGATAATGTCTCTAACACAAAACTTTACGTAGAATGAAGATAATAATGTCCCATAATGATTAGAATGTGCTTTTTAATGTATTTAACACTTAAATTAAATGTTCAAAATGACCATCATTCACTTCTTGACAATAACCGAGGCGATATTGTTTGGTCTATTAAAATAACTTTAGAAATAATCAGGTATTTTCGTATCTGTTCTGCTAAATATTAGGAAAAAACTTTGAAGATATTAAAATAATAGTCAAAAAACTAAATAAACAATTGATATAAATCTAGTAGGCTGCTGTCATTTAGGTATTTAAAGTTACTAAAAGACGTCAGTAAGGAGTAAGGAATATGTTTATGTAAGAATTATTTAGGTATAAAGTATTTTTGCTCATAATTTTTTTAAATCTCATTATAGATCTGTATAGGGTAGCCATTAAATCGCTCCGTTTCATTTAAAAATTTAAAATGGAAAAATTAGTAAAAGTTATTTTATTAACAATTAAAATAGTTTAAGTTTAATTATCAGTCAGTTAATGAAACAGTATAGTATAGTTAATTAAATAGATTTATTGAAACATTTCGAAAAATTGAGTATAAAAAAACAAATGAATTTAAATATTTTATGTCATTTATGTAATTTCTGGACAAAAAGTATAAATACCGAGAAATTTTCTTTTTTTTATTCAGTTTAATGTCAGTTTAATGGCCACCCGGTTCTAAGTAATTGATGTCGTTACCCCCACTTGTTAAATAAAATTAAATTTTAATTAAATTAAATAAAAATTGGAATATCTAATAAATGGAAATATTTTAAATAACCACCTACGTGAATTTTTATTTTCCTTGATTTTAAAAGAACAAAATCTTCAAGAAGCATCAGGCATAGTTCATCGAAGAGAGCCGTTGACGCCATCTTTGCCTTCAGGGTTGCTTGGTTAGAACGCCGATTGGGAGCGCTGGTGTAGATGTTCCATGGGAAATTGTTTAATTACGGTACGTCTTTAATTTTAAAAATATACATTGAAACTTTATAACTTTTCAATTATTAAAAATTTAATCAAATGATTTAAAATTTATGTAAAATAAATTCAATATTTTAACTGATACATTCAAAACACAATTATCAAAGATGGAATTAGTATAGAAGAAATACAAGAATCGATAAACAATTTTCAAATAAAGTATCGATGTTTTAAACTCATATAATATCTGAAGGTAAATAAAATTTTTAAAATTAAACAGGATTGTATTAAGGTCTGAATGTAAATTTACCGTATCATTTACAAAAGTGAATTAAAAATTTTCTTACTAAGTTGAACCGAACACTGAGAATATAGAGTTTTTCACATGCTCATAGAATTTATACCAGGTGGGTCATAATTTAATTATGCTTATGCTTATGCTCAACAATAATCTAATTAAAATTTTATAATATTTTGGCTTAATATTGTATAGTACCTATATTTGTCTAAGAAAGAAAATAGATTAATTATTAATTGAAAGGTTACTGATTGATAGTTTTGAGGAAAATAGGTATTTTTCTTATTTAACTAAATTTATAACGAGTTTTTAAATGGTAGTATTTCAATCAAACCTTTTTGCTTTTTACCTCCCTTATCTTCTTAAAATAATCTATATCCACAAAGTAAGGGTTAGTAAAACAAAATAAATACAATTACATATTTATTAGAAAATTGATTCCACTGTAATATGATTATTATAATTTTATTTTTACAGTTTTATGTTTATGGCACTGAGAAACACATTTCTGTAGCATGAATGAATGCATATAATGGGTAGGGTGGCTGAAGCCAGGCAAGTAGGCCCGTTGGGACCTTTTAGCCATACCCCAGGCTCTCCTCCCACTTTATTATCACTCGTTCGGTAGCCCCCCCCCCGAATCGCCCCGACCTTCGTGTAAAAGCCATGACGTCCTTTGGAGGCAAGTTGTGAATCTGTAAATCTTCTTCTCCGATTTTTCGTATATCAAAGATGTCTTGTCGGAGTTGTTTGTAAACCTCACAGGTACCCAGAGAGTGGTAAGAAGTTTCCTTCTCTCCACAGATTGGACAGTCTGAGTCTTTGACTACACCTAAGAATTGTAGATGTCTTCTAAGTTCATAGTGGCCAGTAAGAATTTCGCAATCAGACGAAACTGCTAAGTGGATTTGTCCAACAATCACCTCGTCCTAGCTTTGTGTGTAGGTGATTGATTCGCCTGCCCAATGCCACTACAGTTGGTCCATTGTTCTAATCCTCTCTCCACCCATTCCTTGAGTAGAGTTGAGGTTTGTGTCTGCTTATCACTACTATTGGCTAGTGTTCGTAGCAAGATTTGTTGGCTCCCTGTCTGGCAAGTTCATCTTCCCGCTCGTTACTCACTGTATCGCTATGTCCCGGTACCCATGTTCCAGGTTACGACTGTCTAGGGTATTTGCGCATTCCTGGACTAGTGCCGTGCTAGTTCTGGAGTTACAAATCGCCTTTAAAGTAGCATGGCTATCTGAACAAATACTGGGGGCTTCCTGAGTTGTCCCGCTTTCTATTAGTTCTGCTGCTTTGAGGATGGCAAATATTTCTGATTAAAAGACCGTAGAGCATAGCTCTTCCAAACCCCAACGTCCTCTATCAGATCGCCTTGCTCCTGTCGTCTCTTTAATGCAGAAGCCATCTGTGTAACGCACTATACTTCCTGGAGAAAATTTTACTTATCGGTCGCTCCACTGCCCCCTTGGCAGCATGATAACCTTTTCCTTTTTTTCTGTTCTTACTTTATTTACTTTTGGGACAGCTTTGTGAGCTAGGAGCGGAAGCTCTGTTTCAATCCTTTGTGCTATTCTTGTGTAGCCTTCGCTACGGCCTTTCTACTGCCCATTGGCTCTAAGCCTTATCAAAGCCGCCATTGCTCTCATACTGATCCATACAAGCAAACTCGGCAATCCCAGGAGGCACTGATGTGGGTATGATCCTTAACGCTTCTGTGATTCCTATTCCTGCAACCCTTTAAAGGATTTGGCCTATTGTGTGGTCTTTATTCCCAGCTTTGGGAATAAAGATAAACTCGGCTCTTTTCCATTATTTGGTGAGCCACCCAAATGCGATATTGGCGCATACTCCCAAAGCAAGGGAGACCTTGCTGATGCAGACTGGAAATATATCATCTGGCCCTGCGACTTTTTTGGATTCGAACTCTCCAACTGCCCATTTTATGGACCCTTCTGTAACCATCCTGTCAACCAGATCCCAGTCATCTTGGGAATTGTTGGGGTTCCATGAGTCGCAGTGACTCATCTGTGGACGATGTCCAGGAGCTCTCTTGCTTCTTAAGCAGCCCGATGGAAACGTTAATCTCACGTTTTAGTATTTTGGAATGTCTGGCAGCCTCCGGAAGAAAATTTATTTCGCTACACAAGCCTTTCCAGCTAGACCTTTTGCTATCACGTACTTCTTGTTTAAAGACTTTCCTGATATTCCTATAATCGTTTCAACTGGTTTTGCACTCTACCATTGGACCTTCCTTAGCGGGGCAACTTTAAGCAGGTAAGCAATTTTATAGCTACCATTAATCAACTATTTGATCTTCTCCAACTTCTTCTTAGCCCATGCTTGAGCTATCATCTATCTGACTATGCTACCTGGAATGGTACTAGCCTACTCCTCAGTGATCCTTCCTCCCTTCCTGTTGAAGGTAATCACCACCTGCTTCTTCCTCGACGCAGCAGCGCTATAGAAGGTGACCCTGGGGTTTATAAGAGCCTATTTGGAAGAGGCTCCGTTACTGGTTTCCTTAGGTTTGCGCTTCTGATGTTGCCTCTCCTTGCTGTCCCTCCTTGCCGCCCTTGTTTCTCGACTTTTTCTGGCACTTGTTTTCTCCCCTTTTGGGCAGCCTTAGTAACCTCAAAAATAATAATACTGATAAATTTAAAGTTAAATATTATTGTCTACCTGGTTACATAAGTATCCGTTGCTTCGGACGACAACCTTCGGCCTTCTACCAGCTACAGATCCGAGATGGGGTGGATCTTACACTTTTTCCGAATTTATATAATTTATATAATAGACAATATATAATAGACAAGTAGACAATCTGTATAATTTAATGGGCGCCAACTGGATCTTCTACGACGGCCGATTCAAGAAGTATACCTCAATGACCCAGTAATTAGAGGAATAAAGAAAAAAACTAACCTCAACTAATGTTCCAATTTAATCCAACAAAAAAGACAACCTATACATGTGACCAGAATAAAACTATACCCCCCCTTTATTAATTAATTCTGTAAATGATGATAGTAGAAGTTACAAGTTTACTTTCCACAAAATATAGACCTAAATAGTGAGAAATTAATATGGTAATTATAAACAGCTGAAAGAAAATATTATTAGAAATTATTACACTATGGGTCTAGGCGTTGGTACTAAGGCAAAGGCGCATGAGTGAGGTAAAATACTAAATCAGAATAACTCTATGTTAATATTAATTTCCACCATCACAATATACTACTAAATGTTAAATTTAAGCCATAAAAAAAATACAATTGAATGTTAAATATAATATGTCATGTAAATATACCATTAAATTTAAAAAATTTATACCGTAGCGAAGGAACATAAGTCAAAAGGAAAAGATGTAACTAATATCTAATAATCATACATACTTATATAGAGAAAAACAAAAAAATAAGTTAATAAAAATATAAACTCTAAATCCTGGTAGTGATCATGATTTCTGCCGGCTTTCCTCTGGTTCTACAGTCAACGTTGATGGGAAGTACACTTGCCATCTCAATCCACAACTCCTACAAATCAAACTCGGTTTCCCAGATGTAGACTGAAGGACTACCCTTTCATAGATTGAACTGGATGAAACTGGTACGGTAATGTTCTCTTCGTGGAAGCAGCTAAGGTTAGTCCATGCCCCAGAGGTAAAAAATTACACAATGATAAACCTGACAGGTAATCTACTAAGTGACCGATTTGATCATTGAACCAAATTTAAACTTAAATAATTAAAATTAAATACTTAAATAGATTTAGTAGAAGAAAGCTTAAGGCCAACCCCTATCTAAATCTAACATATACTAGCAAAAATAAAAAAAATATATAATGAATATAATAAGATTTAAAATTGTCTTACCCAAAATTCATTTTAACATACTAAGGAATACCATACATTAAAATTTACAACTGTAATAACAGTATATTACAGTAAATACTATATTACTTATAAGCTACAAAGATTTAACATACCTTTTTTCACAAAAGGGTCCAGATAAATAACATTGCAAACCAACAGAACAAAAATCAAGATGTAGACTTCCTCCATAAAGTCTTAGGCCTTCGATAGAGTGCAACAAATCCTTTGTAAAGTGTGAAGACAGATTATCCACTATATTTCTAATCTATAACTTCCAAATACGAAACCTCAAAACCTGGTAGTCTCCACAATGTTTTCGTTAATTAAATCTTAATAAATCCCAATCTGGATGACAAAGTCATAAAAATTATTTTAAATTTAATTTCCAACACCCTACGAAATAACTTCACGTCCCAAAAAAACACCCAAAAAAAAACTCCTTCCGGAGACTGACGCCTGTTGCACGCCAACCTATAATTTTAAATAGCAAAATACCAACGGCCTGCAACTGCGTGTACAACAGAGTTTCCCTAAACTACACCGAACTCCGTTCGATAATAACGACCCCCATATAATCCAACTATCTATCTAAAATACGGGACATAAAAATATACAACTGTTAATCAATGAAAGATTTAACCAACCACTCCATAGAACATAAAAATATTGGCCACCAACCCCCTTGGACGTCAACCACTTGTGTCAATCAGCTGACACCACACACATAATAGATATATAACCTTAAATTTCCAAAACAAAACATTAGATCAGAAAGTAATTAGATTAAATCAATACGAATAAAGAAATTTAGCAAAAATAAAGAGACGAGACTTGTTTACTCAGAAACAAACTATTTGATGTAACAATAGGGGTATGTAAATTGTCAGAATCTTTTATAAGTAACCTGTAATAAATTAATTTTATAGAAACACAATTATAAGCGAATTTAAAAGGAGAATATACACAACATGGTAATAATTAAGCAAAACGTTACTATAAAATGAGTAAAACTAAGGCCAGCAAAACTACAATATGCAAATACTTAAGAAATTAATCAAAAGAACTCAAGAAATTAGTCATACATATTATACAGGTTGTATATCAAAAATAAAACGTTACACCTTTCTTCGGTCTGCCTTTTTTTCATCAGCCAGTTCAAAACCCCTGGTAGAATCTTGTGGTTACATCTTGGGTTCCTCAGGGTTCCTTCTGTCTCTAACTCCACTATAGTTAAATCTCTTCTCGGCAGATGTAGAGGCTGACCCTGACTACATTGCAGATGCAAGACTGTTAATCTAGTAGGTTGTCCTGTATCCCAAAGTATCTGTTAAGATACCTGTTTAAGGCAGAGGTACCTCACCTACTGGTGAGTTTCTTCAGCACGGGTCGCATAATTCTTTAAACGAAGCCCCCGTTGCGGTGTCATATGGTTAGCAAGTAAATCTGTCTCGTAAGACTGGCTCACTTTCGACATCCAGTAGTGCCTTGAGGAGTCAAGCTACAAAGCGGCAAACTACAACCAACCCTACACATCCCTATACACATCTATCGGTAAAATTGTATATCCATATTGGTCTATACAGGAACGGTTATTCTTATCTTTGTGGTCATTAACCAAGGAGTAAGCGTCTAAAAAAGCCAGCATCAACTTTACGCCCTTATTTCATCAGATTTTAGTAGTACTTGGTAAAATCACATCATTTCTGAAACGTCGTTGTTTTTTCTATATGTAATGTATTTTTTCTAAATGATTAATACCTTTTTATATTTTTCAAATTACCAATGCACCTTACAACTATAAGACAGGACATATTAAATTTTGTTTAATTACTATCACTCTTTGTGATACACAGTAAAATTCAAAGCTTCTTGAACATTAACAGCGAGTTTACATTTAAGTTTCTTTGAAAATACCATATTAAAACTTTTCATTGACTTATTTCTCATATAGTGTCTTAAATATTAAACCTTGTTTTGTCTGGATCTATAATTTCTATTTCTTTGACAATAGATTTCATAACTTTAATAAAAATAAAATATTTAAAATGAATAACTTACATGCTATTATTCCAACTTCATTTATTAACCGTTTTATATTTGAAATCGTACGTTTTAATAACATGTAGTGATCTTTTCGACTGCATTTAATATTAGATTAAATTCAAGTAAAATTTGTTTGGATCAAAATCCTTACATTTTAGTATTAAAGCAATTTTACAAAGAGATATTACGAACGTGGAGTGAAATATTGTATTTCTTTTAAATATAGGATTCACTTCTACGTTTTCTTGTGTAATCAGCTTTTTTGAAATTTTTTGTTAGTTCCCTATTGTGTATATAATGTGTAATGTGCAGTGTCTGTTTATAAAAATACTTTTCCTCCTACCTTACCATATGAATAGCAAAAATACCAATCATATGAACAGCAAAAATACGGCGGAAAGTATTGTTTATTAATCCAAGGGCGGAAAATTCATAACACCACGATTTTTTTTTATTCTAGCATTGAAAAAGGGTGCCTTGGATTTGTTATTTGTAAATTATATATACCTATTAAATTTATTGTACTTACCCTTACTTTTTGGAAGTCCATCTTATTAAGAATAACAAAAAACTCTTCGTTTTAACGTAACTTCCAAGTTTATTTGAAAAAAATTAGGTTTTTAATCACAATGACGGCCGTTTCGCTAAGATTAGCATCGTCAGATTGACATATTTAAATTACATTTTGTGATTAAAAACCTAATTTTTTAAATAAACTTGGAAGTTACGTTAAAACGAAGAGTTTTTTATTATTCTGTATATATACCAATTTATCTAACCTTTTATTTATAATTTTTTTAAAATTAATTGGAATAGTATAGCGCTCGCTTGTGACAAAACTACATTTTTGAAAATGAGTCATATGAATGATTACCTTGATATAAGCTCAGATGGGGATATTGAATTTTTATTCAATTTTACAAAACGAGCAATATTTTCTAAAATGCCTTCCGGAGCAGTGATTTGCGTGCCTGTCTCTCACGCGGACCGCTGGGGTTAAACAATTTTTTAATAGTCATAAAGGTAGGCGAAAAACAGTTGTGTGTGGCACGAGCACAAATGCATTAGCACTTCTTAGCTGGTAATGCCTACCATCGCCCTAATCTACTATGTAAATTATTTATATATAATTTAAACTTTTGGATCGACAGTTTCACTTTATAGGGTTAAACCACTTGTCACTTTTTTACTACGAAATAAATCCAAGGTCGATGGGAATATCACCTTATATAGTCATTTTCGACTGTAAAAATATCGTTTCAAATTTTCCCATTTTTATTTTATGTTCAATTGCAAAATTGCAAATTCCCTTGAATACATTACTAGAGTTTCATTGAAAGAAGAAACTTCCGAATGAGAATATAAAAAAAATAAATGATTAAAAAAATTGGATTCTCTCCGATTGTAACCAACATTTTTTTATATCAGTGTATATACCCCTTATTGTTATTCGTTTTGATCAATAATTTTATATAATCCATGTTACTAAATTATTATTTCTATAAGGTCGATAACATACATACTTTTACATTCAGTCAGTCATAGACCCGTGTAAATAAGTTAAAAACTAGAATTGCCATTTGATTGTCAGAAAATGTATAATAAAGAAGTAAAAATACTTTTATGGAAGATAATTAAATCAAAAGCTAAATATTGTAATGATTCAAAATTAAAATCAAAATAATCTTACCTTATTTGTTAAAACAGTCCATGTAAAAAAAGGATATGTTATGATAATAAATTCTTTAAAGATAAGAATTTCAAAGTTACTTTAATTTGAAACTATACACATTTAACTAGAAACACTAAATAAATTAGATTCCAACAATAATTTGAGTAAGGAACACTATATCTCAGAAGTATGGTTGGATTATCTTCTTATTGGATGTCGAATCTTGCATTAAATTGTAATAATATTTAAAACACACAAGGAAAATAAAGTATATTATTTGAGACAATCAATGCTTTACATATCATCATTAGAATTATGTATCATTAAGGAATATTAGATAAGAGTTATAAATTAAGTTTTGATATTAACAAAACATGAAATATCATTAGTACAAATCATTATAATATTATAAGTTATGAATTTAGAGTTAATGTTAGTAATAAACAACTTATACAATAAAAAGAAGTAGTAATTAAGTTTATATTAAAATAAAAAGTTACTTATAGATAGTAATAGAGAGTGGTCTGAATATCCATAGTAATGGGTATGACGTTGATCATCCATGACCTTGAATATGTAAGATATTTAATTTATTTAATAACAGCATATGTAATAAGGTATAAATGTGACATGTGATTATTATACTGTGAGTGATATAATTGTAATCTTCAATGACAAGTAATAATGAATCCAAACTTATAAAGTGAAAAGACACTATGAATCGAACAATGTAGGAACAATAATATTTTAAGTGAATCATTCAGGTAAAAAGACAATGTATAATATTGTTATGTATTGTAGGGAAACTTACAATAATTTTGTTGTTGATAATAATTGTATGTGTTTCTGATAGGTTTTAAATTAAATTTGTATGTTTGTTTAGCAGAAATAAGTTGTTAATTTTATAATATTGACTAAAATCTGAATTAAAAATGGCGGAATTTAACGAATTTAAAATAAAATTACAAAATTTCAGCAAAAGAAAAAGTTATCCAGTAATATTTGGAGCATTAAAGGATGTTTCGATGTAAGAATTGTTTAGGTTTTAGGTATTTTTCCACAAAAAGTGGAATAATAATAATAGGTTAAGTTTAATTATTATTCAGTTAATCAAGCAATAAGGTAGAATTAATTAAATTGATTCATTGAAACATTTCGAAAAATTGACTTAAAAAACAATTGAATAAACAAACATGGTGATAGAAAAATGGTAAATATAACATAAAAAACTATTTTAACTTTAATTTGGAATTTAAAAAAAAATTTAAGTCAAATTATTTATAAAACAAAATAACTTCCTAAAATTAATAAACAACTTAATTGCTTATGACAAAAAAGTAAAAGAGTTTTCTTAAAAACATTGCCGTCTACCCCAAAAATTTTGATTTATATATATTATACCAGAATTATTGGGGTAAACGGCAATGTTTTAAAGAAAACTCTTTTACTTGTTTTCCAAGCTTTCGATATATATTTATTTCATTTTCAAGGAATAAGCGCGAGTATTATACAAAATTGGTGTTAAAAAATATAACATAAAAACTATTTTAACTTTAATTTGGAATTTAAAAAATATTTTGTAAGTCAAATTATTATTTATAAAACAAAATAATGAATAAACAACTTAATTGCTTAAGATAAAATGTAACAATAAAGGAGTAGAAAATAATAGGTTGTAATTTTATTTCTTCTTTCATAAAAAATGTGAATTTTCATTATAATATTTAATTGTTCTATGATAAAAATTAAAATATCTTATTATTTATTTTGAATTAAGCTTCGAAAACAAGTAAAAGAGTTTTCTTGAAAACATTGCCGTTTACCCCAATAATTCTGGTATAATACCTATTAGTCGGCAAAGAATTTAAATTTAATTATATATATATATATATAGGAAAGAAAGGGTAGTCGTTGCTGACTAGTTAGAAATAAAACTAGTATTATTGGGGTATGCAGCAAAGTAAAAGAAGACTCTTTAAAGGTTTTCCAAGCTTTCGGAATTATTTATTTCCATCATCAGGGAAACTACAAATGATTACACTTAGTTTGACAAAATTGTACTAAAACTAATAATTCTACTTACAACTTAGATGAGATTGATTACTGTGATGAATAAAATATCTACTATGAGACACATAGTCACTGATTATATAGAGCTTAATACTATTAACACTTGTAAAATATGTAAAATTTCTGTTAAAAATATATATTGTAATGAATATTAGAATTTGAGAGATTATTTATTTATTTATTTATTTATAAACTTAATTGATTAATATAGTTGGTATTATTTAAATGTTCTATAGTAGCAAGATCTTTTTCTCAGGGGTGTTTGGTTACGCCAGTTTCCAGTTGGATTATTAGGTGTATGTGAATGAAAAATTTTATTAAATTACAATTATGAATTTATTATAAAATAGTTAAATTAAAACAGTAATATTGAAACTAATTAGGAAAATTAAGAAAAAGAAAGGCCTTTTGTTGACTATAAAAGAACTTACTTGATGTTGAATTAAGTTAAATTAGAATGTTATTTATGTAATAGCAAGTAAAATTATCGAAATACACAAATTATTGAATATCAAGTAAATTCCTTTGTTTTTTAAATTATAAAATTCAACTAACTACTACAAAAATTTTTAAAAGTTAACAATTTGATCTGACCTTGATATAGAGTCCTGCTTCCTGATTGGTGGAAAAAGTCTGTAGTCGCTCTATGAAAAACGGAGACGAACGAAGTGTCACGTGGAATTTCCGACTTCGGTAAAATGTGTTGTTAGACGATTGGTTTCTTGTGTGATTATTGTTCTTTGTTTGTTCCTTAAATTGTAGTGTTTAGTGTTGATGGATTATAGTTCCTTTAGTTGTATTAGTAATAGTAAGTACTCTTCTTCTTCTTTTTTATTAACCGAAAATGTTTTAATTTCATTTTTTGATTAGTTTTTAATGTCACTTTTGGCACTTTGTTTTACTTTTTGATTGTTTTAATTTGTATTTTTAATGTCACTATTTAATACTTTGTATTAACCACTTTTAAAAACTGTTTGTTCACTTAGTTCTAGTTGACTGTTCACACTCACTGATCTTCTGTTTGACTCCCAATAATAAACTACTCTTTTAACGACTGTTCAGTCTTTTATAGGTTTCAAACTTTCTAGAAATTTCCTGAATTATCATTTGCTAAGGACACTATATGCCTCTCTTTCTTTTTTAAATATGACTAGACATTCTTACTTCGTCTATCATCGATCATTCCAGAATAAAAATATAGTAAAAATATATCTGTCTCCTTTTTACACATTATATAATCAATTTTCGCGAAATTTCTAGTAAGTTTTAAATAACATATTTATGTACTAGAAATATTGATACATTACATAATAAAATAATTTCTAACATTAAATTCTGTTACAAATACACAAAATAAAATAATACAATATAATAAAAATTATTGGATTTGGATTTAGTTTAATTAAACAACTTCTGTTGATATTATAATCATTCTACTATTATAGAATATTTAATTATTACAATATATATATATTATTATGATTTTATTAATTTATTTGTTGTTGTTGGGTTCTTATGTTTTCTTTTTTTTTATTATTTTAATTTTTTCTGATGATTGAATGTTATTTTAGTAAATTCACGTTAATTGTGACATGATATTATTAGTGGTTTGTTTTTATTTGATTTGACGTATTCATGATGATGATGATTCATGTTGTTTCCTCGTACCAAGATTAGGAAACAACATGAATCCGTTTGGTACACAGACGGATCCAAAACAAGCACCAGCACTGGGATTGGAATCTACAATGAAAATACAGGGAAGACGTATAGTCTCAACCTGGGTTCAGTAGAGACTATCCTGCAAGCTGAAGTGGTTGCCATCAATACATGCTCGGAAATCATCCTGAGCGAGACAGTCCCTAACAGGACTGTCAGGATCAGAAGTGATAGCCAAGCAGCTCTCAAAGCAATAGAGAGCGTGCACACTGCGTCACGAACAGTGAAGCACTGCCAAGGAACTGTAGCTGAACTGGCAAAACGCCACAAGGTTATCCTTGAATGGGTACCAGGACACACAGGGATTCTTGGAAATGAAAAAGCTGACCTCCTAGCCAGGGAGGCTTCAGAAGGAACCCTGATCGGACCTCTTCCCACATGTGGGGTCTCATACCAACATGTAAGGGAAACAATAGAGGAACGACTAAGGGAACAACATAAGAAACTCTGGATGGAACTGCCTGGACTCAGGCAATCCAGATTATTCATAACAGGTCCATCCAGGGAGAAAACTACAGAACTACTCAGCCTAAGTAGAACCCAATTGAGAAAGGCAGTGGGACTGCTTACAGGACACTGCCATCTCCGAAAACACATGAACATAATAGGACTCGCTGAGGACCCATTATGCAGAAAATGTGGTGAGGAAGACGAAACTCCTCTTCACGTAATATGTCACTGTCCGAGCCTTAAGTGGCTTAGACAGAGACACTTTGGCATTCAGTTTCCTGAGCCAGAGGAAATCGTGAAAGCGAATATCAGGGACATTCTAGAATACATGAAGGAAACGAACCTGGTATGATTACTTCAGGGGGGTACAATGAGCCTAGAGCTCCAGTACATGCATGAAACGCACCCCAGAAGAATAGAATAGAATAGAGAATAGAATTATTGAAGTTTTTTTTTTTACTACAATAATAATGTTTTTTAGTCCCTTAAATAATATGTTGTATAATGATGACTAGCTCAAATAAAATTAAATGTTTCTTGAAAATAGACACTATCGTTAATCGAAAAATTATATCTCAGGTCGTACAGGTTTCACCACAGATTTACGCTCAAACAAATTATAAATTTTCTATCAAAATAAAATTCAAAAATCTTTACAATAAAGTAGTATAAATGTTCTCTAGCGGCTAATAATTATTATCGCTTTAAAACAGTTTATACGCACACTTAATACAAATCAAATAACGGTACCTTTTTTAACTTTGTCTCTCGAGTGTTCGCCATTCACATGTAGGTGTCGCTGGAACTGGTGGTCTATCTTCTCTTCTGGTAGACACGTGGGATGTAGAACTTCCAATGGTTTAATTAAAGACAGAAACTCTTACGATGTAGAATTTATTATTGTTTATTTGTGGATTTGTTTCATACAATTTACTGGTTGATAAGACTCCCTTTTTACAAGTGGTGTGTTACAAAGTTTTATACTAGGATTATTTCTGATATAAGGTAAGTCAAGCTTCTTATATTAATTTGATGCTAACTTTTGTATCATTAAAATTACATTTGGAATTATTATATTATAAAGTGATTCTGCTTGATTCAACAAACTTATTTTCTATTCAAAGTCGAAGGATGTTAACTTATAAAGTTAATAAAATTTATGACTAATCAAAGTCTTTTTTTAAAAATGTAAATTACGAGTTGAATATTATAATAACTGTTGTTGAATGTTTTGAAAATGAGTCTTGAATCTTTTTTAAAATTAAACTTGAGTATTGAGTCGTGAAAGTTTTTTAAAATTAAATCTTAAATGTTTGTTGAAAATTTTTTTAAACGAAGCTTTAATGTTTGTATAAAGGGTCTTGACTCGCTTAAAATTAGGCTTGAATCTCCTTTTATTCTTTCTGACTGGTTCTTTTACGTAAAGACTGAGATCCCTCTTTCATTATTCTCTGACCAATAAAAATGCTTCATTTAAAAACTCCACGAGAACCAATCAGAAGGAACTATTTCTTAATTTGCTTATTTCTAACTAACTACTTATATTTTACAAACAATTTTTTTACATAATATATACAATAATCATTTTTAATGTTCAATAATTTTTATATAATTTATTATGGTCGGAAAAGCTCTCAAATTATATTTACACTGAGGCTTGAAGTCATAAATTCGACCGATACATTTCCGAGTAACTCTTACGTCACAACGTGCAGCTGCTATTCTAAGCTCTTGGAGTTCGAGGAATCTAAACATTTCAAACACGCGATGTTGTGTGCGAGCACTCGTAGTTCTGATAATTTGACGTCACACAGGCACAGGTGCGTTTCTAAGGTTTTGGAGTTCATGGAAACTAAACATTTCAAACACGAGATGTTGTTGTTGTGTACGAGCAGTCGTAGTTCTGATAATTTAACGTCACACATATGCACAGGTGTTATTCGTAGAAGAACTTTTTATACACTTTTGTAGATCTTTGAAAATCCTTTTATACATTTAACAGAAAAATATTTTACAAAAATTTATAATTTGTTCGTTTGTTTTATTTTACATTTAGAATTATATTTTCATTATTATTTATTTTTTTAATGGTGATTTTGATTATTTTTATGTAATGTGATTACTTTTTTATTATTTATTTTGCTTTTAATTGACTTAATAACGATTTTGTTTTTTGATTTAATCATCATAATACATATTCTTATTAAAATTAAGCTCTTCTTTAATGGATAAATTTTTTATGATAATAAAACTTCGTCTCAATATATATATATTAATACCTATTAGTCGGCAAATAACAGAAATTTAATTATATATATATATATATAAATATATATATATATATATATATATATATATATATATATTTATTTAACTCTTATAATAAATTTATAATTATAATTAATCAATTTTATTCAAATACCTTCTACCTAATAACCCAATAGAAACTAGCATAACCAAACACCCCCTGAGAAAAAGATCTTGTTGCTATTAGTACATTTAAATAAGAATTAATCATTAAATTAAATAAATAAATCAATAAATAAATCTCAAATCATAAATATTCATTACAAAGTGGCGCCCAACTTGGGGCCAGTTTCTGTTGGAAAATTAGGTTTTCATCTAAACAATTTCTGTTGAAAAATAGTAGACAATTTCAATATTAAATACTAGGAAGGTGTTTTTTTTATAGTAAGACTACATTATTAGATATTTTATTCAGATAAACATACATTTTGCATTTTATTTTAATATAAGTACAATCTTCTTATAATATAATAACACAATCAAATCTAATAAAATAAATTATTATACTAAATATTTAAACAATAAATAATCAAAATGGAATCAAGAAAGACATTAAAAGACCTAAGTCTATCAGAACTTAAAAATGAGTTAGAAATCAGAAATGTAAATACTGAAGGATCTAGAGAAACATTAATAGAAAGACTACAAGAAGCACTAGTAGAAGAGGGAATAAATCCTGAAGGATACATATTTCAAACTGAAGAACAGTTAACTAGTACACAAGCACAACAAACCATGGAAAGAGGTTGTTTTATCTGCGTGAGATATGATAGTGTCGAAGAAACAAAAAAAGATAGCAAGGAGGAGGAACCAACATGGCTAAAGCAACTGATGACAGCAATAAAAGATATAAAAAGTGAAAATAAAAAAATGAACACAGAATTACAGGTAAAAGATGGACATTCAAAATGAGCAACACAAGAAAAGTATAGAAAATTTAGAAATCTCACAGCATAAGATGAACAAACAATTGCAAGACATACAGAAAATGAACACAGATATACTAGAAATAAAAGGAAATATGCAGAATAATCAGCAAGAAGTGAACACAAAATTGGAAAAGATAGATAATAAGATAGAAAGTCAAAAGAAGGAACTACAAGAAGAGATAAAATATCAAAACAAAGAATTAAATAAAAGTTTAGAAAACAAAATTGAGTATACACAGAAACAAATAAAAGAAGATATGGAAAAACTTAATCAAACTACGAAGGAAGAAATGAAACAGCAAATTAATGAAATAAAAGAATCGTTGGGAAAAGATATTTCCGAAGTACAGATGAAACAAACAGAGTTAGAAGAAAGACAAAAAGAACAAGAGGGTAAGATAGAAAATATCCAGAACAAGATAACTGAAGAGATCAAGAAAGGAATTGAAACAACAAAAACAACCATATCAGAGGAAATTTATAAAAAAACTAATGGTAAACTAAAAGAACAAGAAAGAAAAATCATGAGCAATTCAAAGAACATAGATTCATTGGAAAAGAAGATAGAAGAAGAAATTACATCCAACAGAAATTTCATGGAAGATGAACATTTTAAACTTAGGAGAGAAATGGAAAGAGAAATACAAGTAACCAAAGAAGAAATTGGAAAGTGTAATAAGAAAGTAGATGAAATTAAAAATAATAATATGGCTATACTACAACCTACATTTAACACAACATTACATATTGATGATAACTTAAAGTTTAATGGTAACATAAAGAAAATACACCCAAAAACATTCATAACGGTAATAAGAAACAAAATAAGGAACTGGAACAATTTCGAAGATATAAGAGAGGTCATAAGAGGATATTTGACAGATCAGGCTCAGATCTGGTTCACGAGTAAAGAATCTCACTTTAACACCTTCCAGGACTTTGAAGAATCCTTCCTTAAACATTATTGGGGGGAAACAAACCAAGGATATGTAAGGGAAAAACTATACTATGGAAAATATGATGAAACCAAAAAAGGAAATATGTAAATTATGCTCTAAAAATTTACACACAAGCACAGTTCTTAGATCCGGCAATAAGAGAAGAAGAAATTGTTATGTATTTATCCAGACATTTCAAACCACAGATAGCAGAGACAATTGCGATACAAAATATAAAAACCTTTGAACAACTTACCAATTACATTATGAGAGTGGAAAGAAATATGGGAAGTTGATTATTGGAAGTCAAACAGTGAAGATCTGAGTGTGAATAGTCAATTTGAACAAGCAGTTTTGAAGGAAGTTGATTATTGGAAGTCAAACAGTGAAGATCTGAGTGTGAATAGTCAATTTGAACAAGCAGTTTTGAAGGGAGTTGATTATTGGAAGTCAAACCGAGAAGATCAGTGAGTGTGAACAGTCAGTTAAAAAGTGAACAAACAGTTTCTTAGAAAGTAGTTATAATAATACCTATTAGTCGGCAAATAACAGAAATTTAATTATATATATATATATTTGGACGAAGTTTTATTATCATAAAAAATTTATTCAATAAAGAAAAGATTAATTTCAATAAGAATATGTATTATGATGATTAAATTAAAAACAAAATCGTTATTATATCAATTGAATGCAAATAAATAATAAAAAAGTAACCACATTACATAAAAACAATCAAAATCACCATTAAAAAAAAAATAATGAAAATTTTATTCTAAATGTAAATTAAAACAAACGAACAAATTATAAATTTTCTAAAAATATTTTTCTGTTAAATATATACAAGGATTTTCAAAGATCTACAAAAGTGTATTAAAAGTTCTTCTACGAATAACACCTGTGCATATGTGTGACGTAAAATTAGCAGAATAAGATTGCTCGTACACAACATCGCGTGATTAAAATGTTTAGTTTCCATGAACTCCAAAACTTTAGAAGTGCACCTGTGCCTGTGACGTCAAATTAACACGAATTAAAATGCTCGTAAATAACTTAGCGTGTTTGAAATGTTTAGTTTCCTCGAACTCCAAAAGCTTAGGACACCTGCACATTGTGACGTATGTTACTCGGAAGTATATCGGTCGAATTTATGACTTCAAGCCTCAGTGTTGATATAATTTGAGAGCTTTTCCGACCATAATGAATTATAAAAAAATTATTGAACATTAGAAATGATTATTGTATATATTATGTAAAAAAATTGTTTGTAAAATATAAGTAGTTAGTTAGAAATAAGCAAATTAAGAAATAGTTCCTTCTGATTGGTTCTTGTGGAGTTTTTAAATAAAGCATTTTTATTGGTCAGAGAATAATGAGAGAGGGATCTCAGTTTTTACGTAAAAGAACCAGTCAGGAAGAATAAAAGGAGATTCAAGCCTAATTTTAAGACAGTCAAGACTCTTTATACAAACATTAAAGCTTCGTTTAAAAAATTTTCAACAAACATTTAATATTTAATTTTAAAAAAACTTTCACGACTCAACACTCAAGTTTAATTTTAAAAAGATTCAAGACTCAATTTCAAAACATTCAACAACAGTTATTAAAATATTCAACTCGTAATTTACATTTAAAAAAAGACTTTGATTAGTCATAAATTTTATTAACTTTATAAGTTAACAGTATTCGACTTTGAATAGAAAATAGGTTTGTTGAATCGAGCAGAGTAACTCTATAATATAATAGTTCCAACTCTAATTTGAATGATACAAAAGTTAGTATCAAATATAAGAAGCTTGACTTACCTTATATCAGAAATAATCCTAGTATACAACTTTGTAACACACCACTTGTAAAAAGGGAGTCTTATCAACCAGTAAATTGTATAAATAAATCTACAAGTAAAGTTAAAGAGACAAAGTTAAAAAAGTTACCGTTATTTAATTTGTATTAAGTGTGCGTATGAACTGTTTTTAAGCGATAATAGTTATTTGCCGCTAGAGGACATTTATGCGACTTTATTGTAAAGATTTTTTTGAATTTCATTTTGATAGAAAATTTATAATTTTGTTGAGCATAAATCTGTGGTAAAACCTGTACGACCTGAGATATAATTTTTTGATTAACGATAGTACTTATTTTAAATTAAACAAACGAGCGCAGAAACATTTAATTTTATTTGAGCTAGTCATCATTATACATATTATTTAAGGGGCTAAAAACATTATTACTGTAGTAAAAAACTTCAACAATTACGTCAAATCAAATAGAAACAAAGAACTAATTATATCTTGTCACAATTAACGTGGGTTTACTAAAATAACATTTAAACATCAGAAAAATTAAAATAATAAAACAAAAAAGGCTAAACCATAAGAACCCAACAACAATAAATCAATAAATTCATAATAACTTGGCGACCAACGTATCGGGCTCGATTAAAAGCACAGATTTTAATAGTTTAAATAACAACAAAAAAATCAATAAACATTACATTACAATTTATTTAAAAATAAAAATACTAATAGATTATTGGAGCTCTAATTAACATATAAAATAAATATTTCTAACATTTTATTATAAATATAAAAAGTCGAAACATAATGTCTGATAAAGAGGAAGTTAATTTTGACACCTGGAAAGTTGAATAACTCAGGCAAGAACTTAGAAACAGGAACTTGGATGATAAAGGAACCAAACAAATTCTAATCAACAGATTAAAAAGCCAAGAACAAATAGACATAGACTACAATGCTGAAGAACCAGAAGAAAGGGGGGAACAAGAAGATGAACCTCAACAAAAAGATGGTACTTCTTCACAAACTGGAGGAAATGTCACATTGGCAGATTTGATGAGCATCATCCTAGCCAATTCAGAACAAATAGCGAAAAAACTAGAAGCCAACTCGGAAGAGATGACAAGAAAATTAGAAGCTAACTCTGAAGAAATGAAAAAACAAAATAGACAAAATTCTGAGGAAATAACGAGAAAATTGAATAAAATAACGGAAAAATTGGACAAGAAAGTAGAAAATCAAGAGAAAAAGATTAAAGTAATTGAGGAAAAACAAGAATATTTAAATAAACAAGTACAAAATATAGACAAAAGAACAAGCGAAAACAATCTGAAATTAAACTCAAGAATATCAGAAATCGAAGATAACGTGAAAAGAGGAATACAAATAAATTTGGACATAGCCGAACAGGAAAAGAGAAAAACAGAGAGACAATTAAAAAAAGAAATAGAAGAAAAATTAAATACAAATGTAAACGTGGGAAACAGTGAAGAAATCAAGAAGTTAAAGGAGGAACTCGAAAATAAACTAAAAAAAGTGAATCAAAATATTTCTGAATTATCAGACAATCGCGTAACACCTGACTTGGGTTTTCAAATTCTAAATATAGGGGGAAAGTTTGAAGAAAGTTCGAAATTTTGTGGGGATTATAGGAAGATACATCCTATAAATTATTTACAAACGATTAAAAATAAATACTATAAAATCAAAAATTTACAAGACTTTAAAGAATTTATCAGATCAAGTTTAACAGGCAATGCACTATTATGGTGGAATTGCAAAGAAATGTTTGTAGATTCATTTGAAACCTTTGAAAAAGTATTTCTAGATACTTTCTGGTCAGAATTACAATAGAGTAAAGTCAGGGAAAGATTGTATTTTGGCAAATTTGATAATACAAAGAATAATCTATCCAACTATGTTTTACAACTCTATGCTACTTGTAAATATTTAACTCCTCCTATACCAGAGGCAGAAATTGTAATGTTTTTATTAAGACATTTCAATCCTGAAATATCTGAGATAATTGCAGTACAAAATATTAATAAATTTGATCATTTAATAATATATTTGCAGAGAATTGAAAGAAATTTAAGTAATAGTATCAACAATCAGAATAGAAGTAATGTAAGAAACTTTAATAACAATGATAGAAGTTTTAATAGGCAAAGTAACAATAACAATTTTAACAGACAGAATAATAATAATTTTAACAATAACTACAATAATCAAAACAGAAATCAAAATAATGAAAATGGGAACAATTACAATAATAATAGAAATTACAATAATAATCAGAACACTAGAAATTTTAACAATAATTATAATAATAGAAATTTTAATAGATTTGAACAAAATAACAATAATCGAGCAAATACAAACAATAATAATAGACAAGTAAACGCAATTTATACGAGTAACAGTAATGAGGGGATAAATGAGACAAATAATACACCGAGAGACATTGCACGTTCAGGTAGTAGAACTCCTAAGGCCAGATCTCCAGTAGATGATGCCCAAACCACAAATTTTCAATAGGGGTGCACAATGTAAATAGCGCTAGATGTGACTTTGTACACCCACGTGAATTTTTAATGGACAAGAATAATCTGCTTCTAGAAAATAAAGAAATAGAATAAGTATTAATTAAAGCAAATATTGATAACAATTTATTAAGCATTATAATAGATACAGGGTCTACAGTTTCTTTAATATCAGAAAATACAGTAAATAAAATCTCAATGTTAAAAAACAATATAATCAATATTCCAAAAGTAAATTTTACAGGGATAAATGATAAAAGTTTAGGATATTCTAATAAAACAGTTTTTGCTTCTTTGAATATAAATAATGTAAAATTAAATGTTCAGTTATTAATAGTAAATAAACTAAAATATTGAAACACTTGTGAGGACTTTAAACACAATTTATTACCAAATTGTAAGAATACAAGAATTCAGCTGGTTACAAATTACTAACTGTCACTTTTTAATTATTAAACTTTACAAAAGCTGAACGAACACTGACTCTACTACCGCGAATGACCCGCTTTATATATCAAAATACTTGACATCTCGATTTTTCTAGAAATAACTATTTACTAAAATCCAAATATTACTAGAATGTTCGCGAATAACTACCAACCTAAAATAATTATAAATCATGTCAAGTTCCTTTCAAAACCTTCTTCCTCATTCACGGACTCTACCCTTTATGGCAAGCAGCTACATCAAAACACATGTATTCCTCTCGCGCACATGTCACAAACATCCGTCACATTCATCCGTCACACATCTGTCACCCGTTACACTGCCCCCTCCTTAGATTCATTCCTCCCGGAATGTGATAACTCTCCGGAGTAGACTTCAGGGTCATCTTCGGAACTGGTCGAACCCTCTACCCGAAGTTGCTGTACCTCCCTACTGTGGTCACCCTGATATAACGCCAACCTATCATGATGGACTACGACGGGTTTTCCTTTGGGAACTCTAACAATCCGATAGATCACATCATTGATTCTCTTTTTAATCAAATATGGACCTTCCCACTTCTTTTGAAGTTTCGGACACACACCCCGTTTCCGTCGAGGATTATAGAGCCAGACCAATTCCCCAGGTTCATAAGTGTTTCCTGTTGCTCGTGAGTCGTAGTACCTTTTCATCCGGTCACTGGAGAGATGTAGTTTGTGGCGCACCAGTTCATGAATATTTTCGATCTTCTTCTGAAGATCTCCGACGTATCCTTCACCGGTTGCTATTTCACCAGGCTTGCTCCCATATATCAAATCGCAAGGTAATCTAGTTTCCCTACCAAAGAGGACTTTCGCGGGTGTCTGACCCGTAGATTCGTTGACAGCCGATCGGATAGCTATTAAAAATAGCGGAATATGTTTATCCCAATCTTTCTGATGTTCTGAGACCACTTTCGATAAATAATTTGCAATGGTTCGGTTCATTCGTTCAACCATTCCATCAGACTGTGGATGCATCGCTGTGGTTCTAGTTTTATGGATACCTAATCTTTTGCAGACTTTTTGAAATAGCTTGCTCTTAAAATTTCTTCCCTGATCTGCGTGCAGCTCCAACGGTACCCCAAAACGGCTAATGAACTCGTTGATAAGAATATCGGCCAAGGTAGGGGCTTCTTGGTTGGGAACAGGGTAGGCTTCCACCCATTTAGAAAAGTAGTCCATTACAACGAAGATGTATTTATTTCCAACCTCACTAGTGGGTAGTGGCCCTAACACATCTACGGCGATTCTTTCGAATGGACTTCCGACAAGGTATTGCTGCATCTCTGCTTTAGGTTTACGATTAGGTCCATTGCTAGCAGCACACGTCGTGCATTTGCGGCACCAATCTTTAACATCGTTGAAGCAATTAACCCAATAAAATCTATCCCGGACTTTTTGCAGCGTCTTTGTAATACCTAGGTGTCCTCCAGATATATCATCATGAAGTTGTTTTAAAATTTTCGGCACCGTACTTCTTGGGACCACAATTTGTTTCTTGATTTCTGAGCCGTCAGGGTTTTCAACTATCCTTTTGAGAAGCCCTCCGTCTAAAGTCAAAGAATTCCATTGGGCCCAATATGATTTTAAGACCGGAGAGGACGATGATACCTCTCGCCATAAGGGACGCTGATCCGTTCTTTTCCATTCCAGGATCTTCCTAATAACGTGATCGTTGTTTTGTTCTTCCTCCATTCTGGAGCACAAGTCGTCTGGCACCACTTTTATTAGAGCGAGCTTCTCGTTTTGTTCGAGTCGACTGCAATTAGGTGGGCATGGCCTTCGAGAAAGTGCATCGGCGTTACGGTGCTTAGTTCCAGGTCTATGTTCGATTTCAAAATCGAATTCCTGGAGTTTTTCCAACCATCTTGCTATCTGCCACTCTGGATTTTTAAAGCTCAGTAGCCACTTTAAACTGGCATGGTCTGTTCTAATTAGGAATCTTTTGCCATATATGTATTTGTAGAAATGTTCCACAGACTTCACAACTGCGAGGAGTTCACGTCTCGTTACGCAATAGTTTCTTTCGGCTTTTGATAATGTCTTGCTAAAATATCCTAGAACTCTTTCTTTTCCGTCTTGAAGTTGTGAAAGTATAGCTCCGATTCCCACATTGCTAGCGTCGGTATCCAGAATAAGTCTGCCCTCAGGACGAGGATAAGCGAGAACAGGGGCCGAAGTTAATTCTTTCTTTAAAAATTCAAAGGCCTTTTGGCATTCTTCACTGCAACAAAAAGTCTTATCTTGCTCAGTTAGTCTCGTTAAGGGCTTGGCGATGTCTCCAAAATTTCTAACAAATCGTCGGTAATATGAGCAAAGACCCAGGAAGCTGCGAAGTTGATGCTTATTAGAAGGGACCGGCCACTCTTGAACGGCTTGAATCTTGGCGGGGTCTACAGTAACGCCATTCTTGCTTACAACATGCCCCAAATAACTGACCTGTCTCTGGAGCAAAATACATTTCTTAACATTCAATGTTAGATTGGCCTTTTTCAGTCGTCTAAAAACTTCTTCTAGGTTAGCTACATGTTCCTTAAAATCCTTACCCATTATAATGATGTCATCTAAGTAGACCAAACAAGATTCGCAGGATAAACCTCGAAGAATAGTTTCCATCAACCTTTCAAAGGTAGCAGGAGCATTGCATAAGCCAAATGGAAGGACGGTAAATTGCCACAAACCTGATCCACTAGTGAAGGCGGTCTTCTCTTTGTCAGAAGGATCCATTTCAACCTGCCAGTATCCGCTCTTTAAGTCTAACGTAGAGAAAAGGGTAGATCCACCTAAGGCGTCGAGGGCATCGTCAATCCTCGGAAGGGGATAACTATCCTTCTTCGTAACCTCATTCAACTTCCTATAGTCAACGCAGAACCGCATTGATCCGTCTCTTTTCCTTACCAATACAACGGGAGAAGCCCACGGACTATTGGAGGGTTCAACTATTCCATCCCGAATCATTTCTTGGAGGGCCTTGTCCGCTTCTTCCTTTTTAACTTGAGGCAATCGTCGGGGTACCTGACGAATCGGACGTGCATCGCCAGTCTCAATCTTGTGCTTGACTATGTCGGTCCTTCCCAGTTTACTTCCAGAACCGAAGACAGGTTTATAGCGGTAGATTAAGTCTCTTACCTGCTTCTTTTCTATTTTTGACAAAGATGGGTCTAGCCTAGTCATTAATTGTTCTATGTCGTTGGTTCTGTCCGATTCAAAGGCTCCTACCTGGTGAATCACGGCCGTTACCGGTTCCAAGGTTCCGATTTCGGTGTTTTTTCGCAGAAGAACTGGATGATCATTCATGTTAATGATTCGGATTGGTACCTCTTTGGCTGATCTAACAAGAGCTTTTCCGACCAGAAGTCCTCTTCCCAATATCTGATCATGGTTCTTGGGTTCTACCATAGCTGGGGTTCCATCCGGTTCTACTTCCTCTAGTCGTGCCGTTACAACACATTCGCACGTTGCTGGAAGCTCGATGTCGTCAGATAGTTTCAACGGGGCGATAGCTTCATGTTTTCGATGTAGAAGCAATTCTTCCTTTTCCGTATGAAGTATCCGTCGTCCCAAATCCAAGCGAAAACAACAGTTGTGCATTACGTCCATACCCAGGATAGCATCTTCATCGATATCAGCCACCAATATCGAATGAGAAAGACAAGTTGAACCAAACGGTAGAGGCACGTTTGTAGCTCCAGTATCCACCAGCATGTTGTATCTCTTTCTGTCAATCAGGGCTTCGACGTATAAGCTGCCTGCTTGGTGTTTTAATATTGCTATCTTGACCGTAGCAGGGGCTTTGCAATGGTTTGGGGTCGTTATCGCAGAAGACGTCTCCTTGCGTGGACATGAGTTTTTCACGTGCCCTAGTTCTCCACAATTCCAACATCGTATAGGTCGCCGTCTCCTTGTGGGTAATAATTTCATTAGCCTTTTCACTAATCCATCGACGTCGCTCACGTTGTTGTCATCAGCAGTAATCTCCCTTATTCCTGCAACTTCCCGTGATGCTTCCGTTGCCGCTTCAAATTCAAGTGCAATGGTTAATGCGTCGACAAGGTCTTTTGGTCGGGCCAATCGCACAGCTCTTTGTAATTCCGGGTCCCTAAGGCCATCGGTAAAGGTTTGGACTGCTAGACACTCCAGAAACTCTTCTGCTGCTTTCGGATAAGCAAATCGAACCATTCTAGCTACCTCTGTCTCGAACTCCTGGATAGATTCTCCACTCTTCTGTTTACGGTTCTTCAGCTGTGTTCGGTACACGGGTTGTAGGTGGGTCTGACCATACCTCATCTCCAGGCGATGTACTAGCAGCTCGAAGTTGTCAGCTTCGTCGGGCTTAAGGGAATGCAAGACATTCAAAGCATCGCCTCGTAACGCTATGGTTAGCGATATTGCCTTCTCCCTGGATGACCATCCGTTCGCCCTGGCCGCCGCGTCGAATTGCTTGACGTAGTTGGACCACGAAGTTGTTCCATCGAAGATAGGAGGTTTCATTGTTGATCGCATCTGTGCAGTGTCTCCGTCTCCCTGTCGTTCGACATCCACGCTGAAAGTTTCCATTCTCTCCGCATCTCCTTCGCCGCGGTGGACGTAGCGATCTTGCCGAAGGACCTCTATTTCATTCTGAAGTTGTTGAATCATCGCATTCATTTTGGTATCTAGTTCGGTTACTTGCTGGGATTGCTCACAACGTAGAGTCGATATTTGCTGGGATTGTTCATTTCTTAAGGTGGATATTTGTTGTGAAACATAGCTTGACAACTCTTCACGCATTTGATGGACCAGTTCTTCTTGTTTCTTCATCTGCTCCTCTTGCTGGTTCTTCATTTGATCTTTCAGCTCTTCTTATTGACTGGAGATTCCAGTGGCAAGCTCGGCTAATTGTTGTGCTTGGTCTTCTTGCTGGTTTGTCATCCGGTTGGTAAGCTCTTCTTGCTAGCTTTTTATTTGATTTTTCAGCTCTTCTTGTTGACTGGAAATTCTAGACGCAAGCTCGGCTAATTGTTGTGCTTGGTCTTCTTGTTGGCTGGAAATTCTAATGGCAAGCTCGGACATGGCTTTGTGCATAGGATCTTCAAATTCCACCGAGTCAGGGTCAATATTTATACTTAAATAGTACTCACGTAATCTATTGATTAAAATAGTTTTTCCTGCGGTGGTATCCAAATCCAATTCTTCCAACTCTCTTCTGAGCTCAACCACCAACAGTTCACGTAACTTCTTTCCAGGCATTCTTGCTTCTTCACCCCATACCTGACACCAATTTGAAACACTTGTGAGGACTTTAAACACAATTTATTACCAAATTGTAAGAATACAAGAATTCAGCTGGTTACAAATTACTAACTGTCACTTTTTAATTATTAAACTTTACAAAAGCTGAACGAACACTGACTCTACTACCGCGAATGACCCGCTTTATATATCAAAATACTTGACATCTCGATTTTTCTAGAAATAACTATTTACTAAAATCCCTTAGAATATAAAAACTAAGGAAGGAGCCTTGAAGAGATTGCATCTCATAGAGTTTAAAAAGTTTATTTATTTATATTTTGTTATTTTTTGGCATTTTGACTGCTTGTCAATCATGTTTTGTCATCTTTTGAAACGAAAAAATAAAAGTCATAAATTTTACTAATCTTGTGAATTTTGTGTAAAAATATCAAGTTTTCGAGCATTCAAGGCGTCTCCGTCGAACCGAATACATCTCCGGCGTCTACTAAAACTATAGACGCCACATATTTCTGGCGACCGTAAGTACAAAATGGAGCGCCTTAAAAAAGAACGCAAGGAAGCTAGACGAAGATTCACAAAAGCGAAAAATGAGCTTCAAACTCTATTAGACGAATACAAAAAGGATGGCCAAAATTACGACGCGTTATAAATATCCTTCACATTCCTATCTCAACTAGCAGAAAATCTGTTTGACGTCGACAGGCGTGTTCAAGAGCAGTGGTTAGCTGAGGAAGATTCGGAAGATTTGGGGGAAAACGCGATCGATTTCGATGTAATTGATGCATATAAAAAGGACTGGATTCAGGCGGAACACGAATGTTCTAAGATAATCACAAAAGTGCAACGCGCTGAATCAAATTATGACAGTGCATCAATGAAAAACATCGACAATGCCAACAAACACAGATTTCGCCTGCCAAAGCTGGAGCTGTCAAAATTTGACGGAAATGCTAAAAACTGGATTGGATTTTGGTCATCATTCAAGAAAATCCACAGTGACTCGAAAATAGATGATGATGACAAAATGGCTTATTTAATCCAGAGCATGAATGAAGATTCGCCAGCCTACAACTTGGTGAAAAGTTACCCCTCCTGCGGTGAAAATTATGCACAAGCCGTAGAACAACTGAAAGCCAGGTATGCACGTGACGAGTTGTTGGTTGAAATTTATGTCCGGGAACTACTATCACTAGTTTTACGACAATCCAAAGAAAATAGTTCCATGAAATTGTCTACATTGTACGACGAACTTAGAACACAACTGCGAGCATTAGAACTCCTCGGAGTAACGAGCGAGAAATACGCTGCGATGCTCTATCCCCTAGTAGAATCCGCACTTCCTACTGAAATGTTGCGCGTATGGGAGAGACAGAGACTTAACCGAACAGATTCAGAGAATTCAAGAGACCCCCTACACAGCCTTCTCAATTTTATTAAGGTAGAAGTCGAGAGTGAAGAACGCATCCAGCTTACACGTCAAAATCTAAGCAGTGAAGAGATGACAAAAGCAAGGATCCCTACTGCAGCTTGTTTGGTTGCCGAAGCAAAGTCCCCTAAACCCTCTCAACCATCAACATCTTCTTCTTCGCTACCGGGAAAGATCCCTCAATGCTTGTGGTGTGAAAGAACCACACATAACAGTCTAGAGTGTTACAAGCCCCAGAAGATGTCTCTCGAGGAACGAAAAGCTCTGGTAAACAAAAAGAAAGCCTGCACGATTTGCCTCAGAATTGGTCATGTTAGTAAGTCATGTAGATCATACAGTAAGTGTCTCGTTTGCCATAAGAGACATGCAATGATATTATGCCCCGACATTAACAAGCCAAAAGAAGAAACCCTGGCAAATGTTGATAAAAATAATGGCACTACCCTGTTGCAAACCCTGCTTGTGAAAATTAATGGACAAACAGTCCGAGCATTCATTGATACGGGTGCGCAAAGATCCTATATTAAAGAGGAAATAGCAAACAGTCTTGACTTAATACCAAAAGGAGAAGAAATCTTAAAACATTGTCTCTTTGGAGCAGTCGAGACGAAAGAAGAATGTCATAAGATCTATGAACTGACAGTCACAAACATGAAAGCCGATGCTAAAGTGGAAATTTTAGCCTTAGGCAAAAACACAATATGCGGTTACATTCCACGCGTCAATCATGAGACAGCAATTTCTCAGAAGATCAAAGAAAACGGCCTTAACCTGACAGACATTGGAGACAAGACTCCAGAAATTGGACTCCTAATTGGTGCTGACTATGCAGCGAAAATTGCAACCGGTTCCATGATTCATCTGGACAAAGATTTGTATGCTATCCAGACAAAACTCGGTTGGATACTGCAAGGTATAGTAGCTATGAACCATGACACTGTTACTGCTACGGTTGACTTGACAATGGACATCAACCAATTGTGGAGCCTTGAAGTCATGGGGATTGAAGAACCATAGGCGAGAGTCTTAAAGAGAAGGTCAGAAGAAGAAGCCATGAAAGAATTTACAAAGGAAGTATCGATAAACGAAGAAGGAAGATACGAGGTAGCACTTCCTTGGAAAATAGATAAACCAGATCTCTTAGAAAATAGGGAACTCGCGGAGAAACGACTACGGTCCACTACTAAAAGGCTAAAATCTTTGAACGAATTTAAAAATTATGATAAAGTGTTCAAGGAATGGCTAGAGTTGGGCGTTATTGAAAAAGAGCCTGACATTGACTTACCCGGTCACTATCTACCCCATGACGCGGTGATCAAGGAGTCAAGCTTGACTACAAGAGTACGTCCCGTATTCGATGCCTCCGTAAAAGACTGCAACGGCAACTCCATAAACGGTTGCTTGGAAACTGGGCAAAACCTTTTAGAGCTCATTCCAATATTACTGACCAGGTTCAGGATGCAGGCCGTGGGACTCACTGCAGATATCAAAAAAGCTTTCTTACAAATCTCCATCGTAAATAAACATAGAAAATACCTTAGATTCCTATGGTGGACCGACGAAGGTTCTATTATTGTTTACAGACACTGTCGAGTAGTGTTCGGTTTAACTTGCAGCCCCTTCCTACTAGCAGCCACATTGATCCACCACCTGAAGAAATACAATTCAACGGAATTTGCTCAATCAGCCGAGTTATTAAAGAACTCTTACTACGTTGACAACTGTATTGCCAGCCGACCAAGTCAACAAAAAGCTGAGAAGTTTATAAGTAAAGCTAAACAGTTATTAATCGAAGGGAAGTTTGAGTTACGTGGATGGGTCACAGCCCCAATACAATGTGAAGGTACTGAAAAACAACCAACAATCTCGGTACTTGGGATGATCTGGGACACAGTAAAGGATGAACTACGCTGCAATTTAAATTCTATGAAGAAGTGTAAAGATCCCATTACCAAAAGAGAACTTTTGTCAGTCTGTAATCGAGTATTTGACCCAATCGGAGTAACTAGCCCAACTACACTCATCCCAAAACTTTTACTAAAGAAAACTTGGACACTCAATATTGGATGGGATGTAGGACTACCAAATGAGTTGAGTCACGAATTCAAAAAATGGCTAGAGGAAGTCCACTGGCTGAACGAGTGCTGTATACCTAGAACCTTGACGGTGAAACCCATAACTGCGACACAGAACTCGCTACACGTATTCAGCGATGCCAGCAAGGGTGCATACGCCACATGCATTTTTCTTCGTTCTGAAAGTCATAACGGTGTGCATGTCCAACTTGTGTTAGCAAAAGCGAGGGTAACACCAGTGAAAGAAATAACTATACCAAGGCTGGAATTAATAGCAGCTTTAATGTCAACACGACTCTACACTCAAGTCTGCGAGGCCTTACATCTCGAAAATTGTAGAGCATACTTTTGGAGTGACAGTTCCATCGTGGTGACATGGATCGTTACCAAAAAAAATGGAGCGTATTTGTGAGAAACCGTGTGCGCGAAATTACGGAGACAATGCAACGCGAAGATTGGAGACATATAAATGGCTCACTAAACCCAGCCGATCTCCCGTCCCGTGGATGTTCAGCAAAGAATTGGTAGAGTCCAGATGGTGGGAAGGCCCGGCATGGCTACGCGAAAGTGAAGATAGATGTCCTGCTTCATTAGAAATACCAGTGAATGAAGAGGAAGTAAACGAAGAGTTGAAACCATTAAAAACTGTAACTACAAATGTAGAAACCACTGTTGAAAACTTCACTGAGAGTTTCAAAAATATTTCACGCTACACAAGAATAGTACGAACTCTGGCTTGGATACTAAGATTCATTGACGTATGCCGGTCAAAATGTAACAAAATAAATTATCCGCTAACACTAGAAGAGCTCAACAAGGCTGAAAATACACTGCTACAGCTAGTTCAAAGAGAATCTTTATCAGAGAAAGAGAAGCTAAGAGGAATGAAGCACGTTGAAACACTCACAGGAGAAGATAACTTGATACGTGTGAAGACAAGGCTAACTCTTAGCGATGAGCTCGTAGACTATAAACTCCCGATATTACTCTACGCTAAGCATACAGTAGTATTGAGATTGGTAGAAGAGCAACACCGACACAATCTTCATGCTGGCTTGAATACTCTAATTTCGATTATGCGAACAAAATTTTGGATTCTTGGCTGTAAGAAGTTAGCGCGGAATGTAATATCCAAGTGCGTAGTATGCAAAAGATTTAAAGTGGAAAGCTACAAGACAGCATCCGCACCGCTACCTAAAAATAGAGTTAAGGCCACAGCCGTCTTTCAAGTGACTGGAGTCGATGCTGCTGGACCACTGATACTCAACACTGGAGAGAAGTGTTGGATATTATTGTTTACGTGCGCAGTATATCGTGCAGTACATGTTGAACTGGTGATGGTAATGTCTACCGAGAGTTTTCTGATGGCATTGAGAAGGTTTATTGCCCGATGAGGCAGAATACAGACGATTTATTCCGACAACGGAACGAACTTCGTCGGCACTGATCACCTGCTATCAAACATCAATTGGGACGATGTCAAACAGTATTCAGATATTCACAAAATCAAATGAATATTTAATCCACCTGCCGCGCCTTGGTGGGGAGGATGGTGGGAACGCCTTATTTCCAGCGTGAAGCAAATTTTACACAGGAACCTCGGCAACGCCGTGCTCAACTTTGTGGAACTTGAAACACTGATATGTGACATCGAAAGCATCATAAATGCAAGACCACTAACGTACATCGCAGAAGATGATACACTATGCCCTTTGACACCAGCAACTTTCTTACAAGGTCTTCCACAAGCAGATGTGTCAGACTTAGATACTGTGGATGCTACAGGTCTTAAAATCCGCCAACGATATCTACAGAAGACCTACGACAGCGTTTTAGAAACGAATATCTTTCTCTTTTAATTAGTCGGAGTCAGAAAGAAAACCGAGGAATCAAAATCGGTGATATAGTGTTGGTCGAGACTGAATCCAAAAGAGCTAATTGGCCTCTCGGCCTAGTGATCGAGACCTTCACTGGGAAAGATGGACATTCGCGGGTCGCAAATGTAAGGTTGAAGGAAGGCATTTGCACCAGACCAGTTCAGCGGCTTTACCCTTTAGAAGTCCAAGACAACGATGTCCCATTGGTTGAAAGGACAAACCCAGAAGTAGTTGAAAGAACAAGCCCAGAGATGGTTGATAGGACAAATCCAGATGTGGTTGAAGTTGAAGATCTAAAGAAAACCAGAAGTGGTCGTATCGTTAAGATACCTAGTTGATCGTGTATAAACACGATCAAACCATAACTATTTTTTTTGTTTTGCGAACTCGCAAAAGGCGGCAGGATGAAGAGATTGCATCTCATACACTGTTACTAATAAAAATCTCTAATTCTTAGGTTATTCCTTATTTAAACTTAGAATAGTTATTCTAAGTATAAGCTTGGTATAAATTGTTCACTAATAAACTCGGAATAAATTCAGCATAACTATTCCCTCTTTATTCCAAAATAATGATTTGGCAACGTAGCAAAAGTCCACACAAGTACATGGAACACTGTAAAATTAAAAGAAGTATGACAGTATTACTATTAAAAAAATTAAAAAAGTTCGTTATCGTCGGGAATCGAACCCGCAGCAGCTGCGAGAAAGGCGAGTGCGTAAAACATTACACCACGAATGATTATATATTATTTTAGATTTTTTTGCTTTATAATGTATAAAATTTTGTTTGAGAAAAAGCTCTTTGTGGAATTGGTCGAAATTTACCTTACCTTGCAGGTTTTATTATAAAAATGTCTTTAACTGATCACTTTTTACCTATTTCTAGCAAAACATAAATTAAAAATCTCTTTATTAGAGTATATTGTAAATGGGTATATTCTTTCTTTAAAAACTTTTCTTTTTCTTGTATTTTCCATATTTATATCAATATTTATTAAATTAATAACCTCCTCAACAGCTTCTACACCTTATCGCAAACATATTTTTTAGGTTATACTGGACTTAAACAAGGCTTAGGGTAGGTATAACTTTATATCGAGTTTTTATTCCGAGTATAAGTTATTCCATATTTATTAGTAGACATTTTGCCTATTCTCGGTATAAAATATTTATTCTCGGTATAAATATTTATACTCCGTTTATTAGTAAGGCTGATAGAGTTTAAAAAGTTTATTTATTTATATTTTGTTATTTTTTGGCATTTTGACTGCTTGTCAATCATGTTTTGTCATCTTTTGAAACGAAAAAATAAAAGTCATAAATTTTACTAATCTTGTGAATTTTGTGTAAAAATATCAAGTTTTCGAGCATTCAAGGCGTCTCCGTCGAACCGAATACATCTCCGGCGTCTACTAAAACTATAGACGCCACATATTTCTGGCGACCGTAAGTACAAAATGGAGCGCCTTAAAAAAGAACGCAAGGAAGCTAGACGAAGATTCACAAAAGCGAAAAATGAGCTTCAAACTCTATTAGACGAATACAAAAAGGATGGCCAAAATTACGACGCGTTATAAATATCCTTCACATTCCTATCTCAACTAGCAGAAAATCTGTTTGACGTCGACAGGCGTGTTCAAGAGCAGTGGTTAGCTGAGGAAGATTCGGAAGATTTGGGGGAAAACGCGATCGATTTCGATGTAATTGATGCATATAAAAAGGACTGGATTCAGGCGGAACACGAATGTTCTAAGATAATCACAAAAGTGCAACGCGCTGAATCAAATTATGACAGTGCATCAATGAAAAACATCGACAATGCCAACAAACACAGATTTCGCCTGCCAAAGCTGGAGCTGTCAAAATTTGACGGAAATGCTAAAAACTGGATTGGATTTTGGTCATCATTCAAGAAAATCCACAGTGACTCGAAAATAGATGATGATGACAAAATGGCTTATTTAATCCAGAGCATGAATGAAGATTCGCCAGCCTACAACTTGGTGAAAAGTTACCCCTCCTGCGGTGAAAATTATGCACAAGCCGTAGAACAACTGAAAGCCAGGTATGCACGTGACGAGTTGTTGGTTGAAATTTATGTCCGGAAACTACTATCACTAGTTTTACGACAATCCAAAGAAAATAGTTCCATGAAATTGTCTACATTGTACGACGAACTTAGAACACAACTGCGAGCATTAGAACTCCTCGGAGTAACGAGCGAGAAATACGCTGCGATGCTCTATCCCCTAGTAGAATCCGCACTTCCTACTGAAATGTTGCGCGTATGGGAGAGACAGAGACTTAACCGAACAGATTCAGAGAATTCAAGAGACCCCCTACACAGCCTTCTCAATTTTATTAAGGTAGAAGTCGAGAGTGAAGAACGCATCCAGCTTACACGTCAAAATCTAAGCAGTGAAGAGATGACAAAAGCAAGGATCCCTACTGCAGCTTGTTTGGTTGCCGAAGCAAAGTCCCCTAAACCCTCTCAACCATCAACATCTTCTTCGCTACCGGGAAAGATCCCTCAATGCTTGTGGTGTGAAAGAACCACACATAACAGTCTAGAGTGTTACAAGCCCCAGAAGATGTCCCGCAGCAGCTGCGAGAGAGGCGAGTGCGTAAAACATTACACCACGAATGATTATATATTATTTTAGATTTTTTTGCTTTATAATGTATAAAATTTTGTTTGAGAAAAAGCTCTTTGTGGAATTGGTCGAAATTTACCTTACCTTGCAGGTTTTATTATAAAAATGTCTTTAACTGATCACTTTTTACCTATTTCTAGCAAAACATAAATTAAAAATCTCTTTATTAGAGTATATTGTAAATGGGTATATTCTTTCTTTAAAAACTTTTCTTTTTCTTGTATTTTCCATATTTATATCAATATTTATTAAATTAATAACCTCCTCAACAGCTTCTACACCTTATCGCAAACATATTTTTTAGGTTATACTGGACTTAAACAAGGCTTAGGGTAGGTATAACTTTATATCGAGTTTTTATTCCGAGTATAAGTTATTCCATATTTATTAGTAGACATTTTGCCTATTCTCGGTATAAAATATTTATTCTCGGTATAAATATTTATACTCCGTTTATTAGTAAGGCTGATGAGTTTAAAAAGTTTATTTATTTATATTTTGTTATTTTTTGGCATTTTGACTGCTTGTCAATCATGTTTTGTCATCTTTTGAAACGAAAAAATAAAAGTCATAAATTTTACTAATCTTGTGAATTTTGTGTAAAAATATCAAGTTTTCGAGCATTCAAGGCGTCTCCGTCGAACCGAATACATCTCCGGCGTCTACTAAAACTATAGACGCCACAAGCCCAACACCTTTCCCAAGTTGGTAGTTTACGGCGGAAATTACGTCACAGCGGCCATTTGCAAATACCATATATGATTCATCATTATTGTTATTGACGGTTTTTTTGACATTTGAAACAGTACTGTTTTACACTGTTACTAATAAAAATCTCTTATTCTTAGGTTATTCCTTATTTAAACTTGGAATAGTTATTCTAAGTATAAGGTTGGTATAAATTGTTCACAAATAAACTCGGAATAAATTCGGTATAACTATTCCCTCTTTATTCCAAAATAATGATTTGGCAATGTAGCAAAAGTCGACAAACAGTGTCAAATTAAATGATGTATGACGGCAGGACTTAGATTAGGAACTCTCTTTCCTTGTCTAAGCAGTAGGACTATTAAAAAAATATAAAAAAAGTTGTTGTCGTCGGGAATCGAACCCGCAGCAGCTGGGTGAAAGGCGCATGCGTAAGCCAATACACCACAAGTAATTGTGATTAATTTTAGATTTTTTCTGCTTTAAAATGTAAAAAATTTTGTTTGAGAAAAGCTCTTTGTGGAATTGGTTGAAATTTACCTTACCTTGCAGGTTTTATTATAAAAATGTCTTTAACTGATCACTTTTTACTAATTTCTAGTAAAACATAAATTAAAAATCTCTTTGTTAGAATATATTGTAAACGGGTCTATTCTTTCTTTAAAAGCTTTTCTTTTTCTTGTATTTTCCATATCTATGTCCATATTTATTAAATTATTAACCTCCTCAACAGCTTCTATACCTTATCGCAAACATATTTTTTAGGTTATACTACACTTAAACAGGGCTTAGGGTAGGTATAACTTTATACCGAGTTTTTATTCCGAGTATAAGTTATTCCATATTTATTGGTAGACATTTTGCCTATTCCGAATTTATTCTCGGTATTAAATATTTATTCTCGGTATAAATATTTATACTCCGTTTATTAGTAAGGCTGTTACACTGTTACTAATAAAAATCATTTATTCTTAGGTTATTCCTTATTTAAACTTGGAATAGTTATTCTAAGTATAAGGTTGGTATAAATTGTTCACAAATAAACTCGGAATAAATTCGGTTTAACTATTCCCTCTTTATTCCAAAATAATGATTTGGCAATGTAGCAAAAGTCGACAAACAGTGTCACATTAAATGATGTATGACAGTAGGACTATTAAAAAAATATAAAAAAAGTTGTCGTCGGGAAACGAACCCGCAGCAGCTGGGTGAAAGGCGCGTGCGTAAGCCAATACACCACTAGTAATTGTAATTAGTTTTAGACTTTTTTTGCTTTATAATGTAAAAAATTTTGTTTGAGAAAAGCTCTTTGTGGAATTGGTTGAAATTTACCTTACCTTGCAGGTTTTATTATAAAAATGGCTTTACTTATTTCTAGTAACACATAAATTAAAAATCTCTTTATTAGAGTATATTGTAAATGGGTCTATTCTTTCTTTAAAAGCTTTTCTTTTTCTTGTATTTTCCATATCTATGTCCATATTTATTAAATTATTAACCTCCTCAACAGCTTCTATACCTTATCGCAAACATATTTTTTAGGTTATACTACACTTAAACAAGGCTTAGGGTAGGTATAACTTTAGTTTTTATTCCGAGTATAAGTTATTCCATATTTATTGGTAGACATTTTGCCTATTCCGAATTTATTCTCGGTATAAAATATTTATTCTCGGTATAAAATATTTATTCTCGGTATAAATATTTATACTCCGTTTATTAGTAAGGCTGTTACACTGTTACTAATAAAAATCTCTTATTCTTAGGTTATTCCTTATTTAAACTTGGAATAGTTATTCTAAGTATAAGGTTGGTATAAATTGTTCACAAATAAACTCGGAATAAATTCGGTATAACTATTCCCTCTTTATTCCAAAATAATGATTTGGCAATGTAGCAAAAGTCGACAAACAGTGTCAAATTAAATGATGTATGACAGTAGGACTATTAAAAAAATATAAAAAAAGTTACAGTCGTCGGGAATCGAACCCGCAGCAGCTGGGTGAAAGGCGCGTGCGTAAGCCAATACACCACAAGTAATTGTGATTAATTTTAGATTTTTTTGCTTTATAATGTAAAAAATTTTGTTTGAGAAAAGCTCTTTGTGGAATTGGTTGAAATTAACCTTATCTTGCAGGTTTTATTATAAAAATGTCTTTAACTGATCACTTTTTACTTATTTCTAGTAAAACATAAATTAAAAATCTCTTTGTTAGAGTATATTTTAAATGGGTGTATTATTTCTTTAAAAGCTTTTCTTTTTCTTGTATTTTCCATATCTATGTCCATATTTATTAAATTATCTTATCGCAAACATATTTTTTAGGTTATACTACACTTAAACAAGACTTAGGGTAGGTATAACTTTATACCGAGTTTTTATTCCGAGTATAAGTTATACTCCGTTTATTAGTAAGGCTGTTAGTGTTTAAGAAACCAGAATTCAGAGACGTACACATATACAATTTATTTACGTAAGTGATTTACTGAATATGCACAGCTATGTAATATTTATATATGTATGTAATAAAAGTGTATATAGACATATGGTTTACAAAATGTATTACGTTTTAAAACTTTCTTACATCAGTATTTTGCTTTTTGAAATTGATACAAAATTTTATCATAAATTAAAATTGATACGCCACTGACAAACCGGAAACTGCTGACGCCATTTTTAAACACCATCTAGGAATATTGGTGTTTATCTTAGAATATAAAAACTAAGGAAGGAGCCTAACACGTTTCCCAAGTTGGTAGTTTACGACGGAAATTACGTCACAGCGGTCATTTGCAAATACCATAATATGATTCATCATTATTGTTATTGACGGTTTTTTTGACATTTGAGACAGTACTGTTTTAGTGTTTAAGAAACTAGAAATCAGAGACGTACACATATGCAATTTATTTACGTCAGTGATTAACTGAATATTATGCACAGCTATGTAATATTTATATATGTATTTAATAAAAGTGTATATAGAAATATGGTTTACAAAATGTATTACGTTTTAAAGCTTTCTTTCATCAGTATTTTTATTTTTGAAATTTATACAACATTTTATCATAAATTAAAATTGATACGCCACTGACAAACCGGAAACTGCTGACGCCATTTTTAAACACCATCTAGGACTATAGGTGTTTATGTATAACGCTCCTTCCTTCGTTTTTATATTCTAAGGTGTTTATGTATAACGCTCCTTCCTTTGTTTTTATATTCTAAGTAAAATCCAAATATTACTAGAATGTTCGCGAATAACTACCAACCTAAAATAATTATAAATCATGTCAAGTTCCTGTCAAAACCTTCTTCCTCATTCACGGACTCTACCCTTTATGGCAAGCAGCTACATCAAAACACATGTATTCCTCTCGCGCATCTGTCACAATCATCCGTCACATTCATCCGTCACACATCTGTCACCTGTTACAATATGATATTTTATTGGGTAATGATGAGTTATCAAAGAACAAAATTATATAAATTATGATAAAAATTTGGTGATATTTAAGGATAATCAGATATGTAATTTTGAAACAATAAATAATTTTAAAGTAACTAGCAATTATAACATAATAAGTATATTTGACGATTCATAAGAAAAGTATGATGAAAATTTCTGCCAAGAAAAGTTAATGAAAAATATTTGTGAATCCAGTTGCAATTTAATGGTACAAGGGTACCGAAATGTGTTTAATGTATGGCCATGGATGCCGAAAGCGATTTTAATAAAAATAAAAGTTATGATTGTGTAGAAAGGGTTTTAGATACCAAAAATAAATTAAATTATGATTATGATGAAAGGGCAATTGATGCCGATGATAGGGTTAATGAAAAGAATTTAGAGGTGATGATAAATTGCAACAAAGGATGGAAAAATGAAGTTATAAAATTGGTAGAAAGATATAAAAGTTTAATAAATGATGAATCTAGAGTAGCTAAAAATTATTCACATAGTATAAAAGTTAAAAATATATAGAGTTTTCAGTCAAAATGTTATCCAATTCCCTATAAATATTAAGAAGCGGTAGATAAACATTTAAAGAAACTGTTGGCAGATGGAATTATAAGTTATAGTACTACACCCCATATTAATCCTATGGTAGTGGTTAAGAAAAAAGATGATACGATGCGTTTATGTATAAAAAAGTAGAAAATAAATTCTAATGTTTCCTAACACAAAAATTTCACGTGGTGTGTTTCATGTAAATTCACTCAAGTAATATATTTAGTAGTTAAGTGTAAATAAATATGTAAATAAAATAAAATAGGATATAGTTAAAGTTAAAATAGAAAATGGAAACTTATAAAAATTTATCCGTCGATAAATTTATTACAAGTTTGGGGGGAAGTTGAGAAGTTTTATTATCATAAAAAATTTATTCATTAAAGAAAAGATTAATTTCAATAAGAATATGTATTATGATGATTAAATCAAAAACAAAATCGTTATTAAGTCAATTGAATGCAAATAAATAATAAAAAAGTAATCACATTACATAAAAATAATCAAAATCCCCATTAAAAAAAATAATAATGAAAATATAATTCTAAATATAAAATAAAACAAACGAACAAATTATAAATTTTCTAAAAATATTTTTCTGTTAAATATATACAAGGATTTTCAAAGATCTACAAAAGTGTATTAAAAGTTTTTCTACGAATAACACCTGTGCATATGTGTGACGTAAAATTAGCAGAATTAGATTGCTCGTACACAACATCGCGTGTTTGAAATGTTAAGTTTCCATGAACTCCAAAACCTTAGAAGTGCACCTGTGACTGTGACGTCAAATTAACACGAATTAGAATGCTCGTAAATAACTTAGCGTGTTTGAAATGTTTAGTTTCCTCGAACTCCAAAAGCTTAGGACACCTGCATGTTATGACGTATGTTACTCGGAAGTATATCGGTCGAATTTATGACTTCAAGCCTCAGTGTTGATATAATTTGAGAGCTTTTCCGACCATAATGAATTATAAAAAAATTATTGAACATTAGATATGATTATTGTATATATTATGTAAAAAAATTGTTTGTAAAATATAAGTAGTTAGTTAGAAATAAGCAAATTAAGAAATAGTTCCTTCTGATTGGTTCTCGTGGAGTTTTTAAATGAAGCATTTTTATTGGTCAGAGAATAATGAGAGAGGGATCTCAGTTTTTACGTAAAAGAACCAGTCAGGAAGAATAAAAGGAGATTCAAGCCTAATTTTAAGACAGTCAAGACTCTTTATACAAACATTAAAGCTTCGTTTAAAAAATTTTCAACCAACATTTAATATTTAATTTTAAAAAAACTTTCACGACTCAAAACTCAAGTTTAATTTTAAAAAGATTCAAGACTCAATTTCAAAACATTCAACAACAGTTATTAAAATATTCAACTCGTAATTTACATTTTAAAAAAAGACTTTGATTAGTCATAAATTTTATTAACTTTATAAGTTAACAGTATTCGACTTTGAATAGAAAATAGGTTTGTTGAATCGAGCAGAGTAACTCTATAATATAATAGTTCCAACTCTAATTTGAATGATACAAAAGTTAGTATCAAATATAAGAAGCTTGACTTACCTTATATCAGAAATAATCCTAGTATAAAACTTTGTAACACACCACTTGTAAAAAGGGAGTCTTATCAACCAGTAAATTGTATAAATAAATCTACAAGTAAAGTTAAAGAGACAAAGTTAAAAAAGGTACCGTTATTTAATTTGTATTAAGTGTGCGTATGAACTGTTTTTAAGCGATAATAGTTATTTGCCGCTAGAGGACATTTATACGACTTTATTGTAAAGATTTTTTTGAATTTAATTTTAATAGAAAATTTATAATTTTGTTGAGCATAAATCTGTGGTAAAACCTGTACGACCTGAGATATAATTTTTTGTTTAACGATAGTACTTATTTTGAATTAAACAAACGAGTGCAGAAACATTTAATTTTATTTGAGCTAGTCATCATTATACATATTATTTAAGGGGCTAAAAACATTATTATTGTAGTAAAAAACTTTAACAATTACGTCAAATCAAATATTTTATAATGGATTTTATAATGGTAAATATGTAAAAACTTAAAACTATTATTTATAAAGAAAATTTTTTTACATAAGAGTTTACTTTTTTTAATTGCTGTACACCCCAATATTTCTGGTTTAATAATATATATATATATATATATACATATATATATATATGTATAATTATTAAACCAGATATATTGGGGTGTACAGCAATTAGAAAAAGTTAACTCTTTATACTTTTTACCGAGCTTTCGGAAAGTTTATTTCCATTATCCAGGTATGTATGTGAGAATATTAAATTTTGATTTTATAATGGTAAATATGTAAAAACTTAAAACTATTATTTATAAAGAAAATTTTTTTATATATATATATATATAAGAATTAATTTATGTAAGAAATATCTTAAATTTGTTGTATTAACAAAAAAAAAGAAATTAAAAGTTATAAAAATATTACATATTGTGGAAATATTTCCAATACAATTTCAAAAAGAATAGCTTCGGCAACATCAGCATTAATATCATTTAAAACACAAAATAATATTGGTACAAAATTGTTAAATGCAAAAACAAAATTACCCAAATAAAAAAATCTGGTATTTACAAAATTAATTGTCCAGAATGTAATGCTGTATATATAGGTCAAACACAAAAAAATTTTGAAGTAAGATTTAATGAACACTTAAGAGCATATAGATTAAAACAACCAGATAAGTCAAATTATGCAAAACACCTACTTGAACATCCAACCTCACTCTTACACACCAATGACATCCAAATACTACACACTTAATAATAATAATAATAATAATAAATGCTTTTATTAAATCTCATTTTTACATAGTAGTAGCACAGATGCGAGAGGAGTACAGAGATTTAAAAGGCAGGATTCAGATGACACCTAAAGTAGTAAAAACTTAGCTTTAGATGTATCTGCTCTTCCACCCAACCATAGCAAAAGATACATAATTATAGATGTTTATAATTTGCGTAGATAATAATTTTAGATACAATGAAGTTTTATATAAAATTCAAACACATATTACATACAATGCAAAAAAAATAATAGTAATACACATATATAATAATAATAATACACATCACAGAAACTAAAAAGATGTCAGTTTCTATACCATTGGCGATTTTACAATACCATTTAATAGATCAGCATGCAGTTTTTTTTTAAAATGAGTTTTACTAACATTAATATTAAACCTATCACAGAACCAATTATTATTTTCCACGTTATTTACTTTTAATGTCTCCGTACAGAAAATAAGGTCCAATAGCGTTTTACTAGTAGCAGTTATGCGAGTAGGCTCAATTACTACTTGCCTTAATCCAAAACTTTGTCCAGTTTCGACTAACCGATTACCTATTTTAGTGAATGGAATTGTAAGAAGATCTATATTAAAATCACCAAGACAAAATATATAGTCAAATTTTAGATTCAATTCGGCAAGTGTACTATCCCACTCGTCAATAAAATGGTCAGCTGAAAATTCATTAGGTCTATAAACTGAACCTATCACGCATTTGTGCTTTCCGATTTTAGCACTAACCCATATTTGTTCCGACAATAGACTACCAGTATGAACTACTTTAGGAGATAAGTTTTCTTTTATGTAAATCGCAACCCCTCCACCTGACCTATCAAGACGGTCACGCCTGTAAAACTTGTAGTTAGAAAGCTGTAAATTATTGTTGCTGATATTTGGACCTAACCATGTTTCAGAAACCGTTACAATGTCATAATTATTATACACAATGTCCTTAAAATTCACAAAACTGCTTGTCAATGATCTAGTGTTTAAATGACAGACTTTAACAACCATAATATCAAAATAAAACAATAACAATTACTAAGAAAAATAATACATCTACAGATAAACACATACATATATAGAGTAAGGAAAAGAGATAAATTAAAACTAGGTATTTAACAATAGGAATGAATTATGTTTATGAAGAAATAGGTTTATTTATATAATACAAAGAAAAAAAAAAAAAAAAAAAATTAATTTTTAATAATTGGCTAGTCTATTTCCTACTCCTGACTCTATATTTAGGTTCTTTAGGCGTGTTTTGATTTTCAGTTACTCCAGTCTGTGAACCGCTTGGCAGTTGGATAATATGTTTTGTCTTTGTTCCTTTGTTAGATTCGGTTTGATTTTTAGTTATATTTCGTGGTGGTATATGTTGGTTTTTGTCTTGTTCTGGTGAAACGTAAACAGCTTCAGCAAGCGGAGTAGTAGGGTCACTTCTTGATTGAGGTTCCGATTCCGAACTACCTCTTAACTCAGACACATCATAAGAAGTTCCGTTTACATAGAGTTTAAAATTTTTTATATAGCACACGTTCCCTTTGGTCTGTCTTGCGAGGTTAAGGTGTTCTCTTAAAATTTTATTGTCTTCCCTTTGAGTTGGAGTCAAATCATGAGCAATTGAGACCTTAGAGCCTTTAAGGTTCTTAATACTTGCAAAAATTTTCTTTTTGATCAGATAAGATACAAACTCTACTTTTATTGGTGCATCTAGTTGCGACCCCAGTGTGTGAATGTAGTTAATATCTTGTTCTGTTATGCCTAAATTCAACAAACTGTTTAATTTGGCTATTACAGAATGAATGTTTAAGTCCTTTTCTTCTCTTTTAATTCCAAAAATAATTATGTTGTTTCGTTTGTCTTCACACAATAATGTTTCTATTTTATTTTTAAGTTCAACGTTTTCTAGTTCCAAATTTGTCGTTTTTTGGTATATTTCATGAACTTTATATGCGAGTCTTGCTTCAACAGCGTCTATTTTACACTTTAAATCGTTGTTTCCCCTTGTAATGGCTGCTAGTAATTGTTTATTGGATATTCCGTCTTCACTCATTATGTGGATTTTTTTTAATATAGTCCAATTTAACATTTACATTTAGAAAATTTTTATTCACTTAGTTTGAATATTTGAGTTTCTGCACAAGCCGGCAACACCGCAAATTATTTTTGCTGGATTTTTATTAATTACTGTTATCTTATCACTTTAAACTTCTAATATTAGATGTTTAGTTACCTATAATTATGCTAAATTCACTTTTTCTTAGATTTTTTAAAACTGATTAATGTCTACAATGCTTATAAAATACTCACTGCAAATTTTAGTATTTTTTTTCCTTTCAACAACTCACGATTTTCGGCTAAATTGTGGATGATAAATAAAATACGTTTTTACTAGTTCACACACGTTGCCATATTGTGATAAAAAACAAAATTTAGATTTCCTTGAAGAACTTTGTAACAGTACCTGTTAACATTTTAAGCACCTGGTATCCTAAATATTAAATTCAATTAGTACCGCTAGCTGCTCCATCTATCCTAAAACATTTTTAATAATAAAATAATGAATACGGTCTATATAATTATAATTGGAAGTTCAGAGTGGCTGCACTGCGAGGTGTACTAATGAGTTGGCATTATCGAGTTCAATAGGTTTTAATAATTATTTCCAGTCTCATTTCTTTTATTGATTTACTGTCATATACAGAAAGTTGGAATATAATACAGTAAACTAGAGGCAACTCTTTAGTAAACTAGAGGCAACTCTTTAATTGAAGATTCTGTAAACCAGAAGCATCTCTTGAATTTGGAGATTCCGTAAACTTGAACAGCTTGTAAACTTTAAGCTCTCGTATGTACATTCTTAACTGGATTATCTCTACAACTGGGGCAGATCATCCCTCCACTAGTGATCTTCCATAATCATTTGGAACCACCTAGACAGTGCCGTAGCGACCCCAAGGTGCGGCGAAGGATCGTCCACTTTTGTAACAGATAAGTTTATTGTGATCTATCAAGTTTACTGTTCCCATATGTTTTCTCTTTAATTTCCGTGTATATCTATCTATATCGTCAACTGTATTAGAATAAGTATTTTTAAAGAACTGTTTGCGGATTATTTTGTTGTAACGTATTCTCTACCTCATTAATTTCAGCACCAAGGAAATCTTATTATCTTTTATATGTTTGTACATTTTTAAATCATTTTTTTTTATCTTCATAGACAGTTTTTTCTGACATCTTTCTGTCATCTCATGATACTTATTTAAATAACTCAGCTTAAAACAACTTTCTTCAGTAGTATCATAAAAAATAAAAAGATTTCAGTGGCGCCCTTATAATTTCTTAAAGAAACAAATATTGTACAATAGTCAGAGCTAATGAACTTACTCACCCCTAGCCGAGGTATTTAACTATCATAATTTTTGTGTGATAAACATTTATAAATATTGTTAATTATTGAAATATCTTTTACAATTAATTAAAGACGAAATTATTTTATTGTATTATTGTATTATTTTTATTTATTGTATTATTTTATTGTAAATTACATTTTTTCTTTTGGTATATAGTTATTTTTTTAAAAGTTAACTAAATAATTTTATAAATTCACTATCAACAGGTAAATCATATCACAAATTGACGCTAAACGTAATAATTTGGTTACAAATTGTCGCCCAACGCACAAATAATATTACAAATTGGCGCCCAAACGCTGGTTTCATTTTTTCTCTGACTGTACAATAATTTTTTCTTTGGGAAATAGTTTTTCCATTCGAGAAAAGTACTTGGTGCATATATCTACATATTATTTTTTTTCATAAATCATTTTTTTAAATATCTTCAATATTAATATTACGTAATTAATTTTTAAACTATCTTAAATATTTTTATGAACAGTTCAATTTCCTTTAATTTTTCCTATTGTATTTTTAATACCTATATTATCCCTCATGTACAACACTGATAAATATATTTATTTGCTTAACTATATTGGTTGTTCAAATTTGTAGCAAACAGTTTATTTCGACAATAATAACTTGTACTTTTTATTGCTTATTTAGGTACCGGTTTTTTGTTTTTTTGGTTAATGACTTTAAAATAGAAATTTTAATATTAGCGTGGTTTTAAAAATAACCTTGGTAATTTATATTGAAGCAGTTTGATTTTTATTCGTTGGGACTAGTTTTTTGTGTTTCTTTTCTTCTTGACAATTAGGAAAGTTTTGCATTTTTAAAATATTTAATATTTTTACAATTTTATTTTGAGATAGATATTTATTTACAAATTTATGTAGTTAAATTGAAACGAACATTTTAATTTGTTTGCGTTACACTCTTGTCGTTTTTTTGTTCTAAATAGTACCTGTATTTTTGTTGTTGTCTTATTTTAAAAAGATTTTGGTTAGTATTGTACTTTTTTAAAATAACTTGATTTTGGTTTACTTTATATCGAGTTGCCTTTATTCTGATTATTCAAGACTTGTTTTTTTTCGAGACATTTGAAAAGTTTGGTATTTTTAAAAATTTTTAAAATCTTTTGTTGACTTTGATAAAAATTTATCTGGAAATAATGATAATGACAATTTTGAAGACAAATCAGACAATAATGACGATACAAACTCAGCCGACATTGAGTAAACTTATACTTAAACATACAATTTTTTTGGTTTTCGGATGTAGTGAATGTGTGGAAGGTTTGGAGATGATGGATGTTGTTCTTAGGATATGTCATAGCTACTGTGGATGCTAACGGCCCCTTTCCAAGTTCAAAGGTTCTCATTACCTAGACTTCCTCGTCATTTTATTATGTTTGAATTATCAAAAATTTATTCATTTAATGTGATGTCTTCGATGGTTGTTGTTAGTTCGCTGTGTTCACCTAGTCATTATTTTCTTTTTCTACTTTGTCAGCATATGATGTACCTATTTACTTTAATAACAGTTAACTTATTATATCTTATTACCTAATTTATCTTATTTTTATGTTATCTTATTCTATCTTACCAAATTATCTTTCTTATCTTATGGAGCGTTTTTTATTCTCGTGCTATGTTTCTTATAAAATACATTTTGGACAAATTTATATTAACTCTGTCTTGCATATGTTTTAAAATTATCTTATCTTAGCTTATCTTATCTTATTTAGCTTGTTTTAAGAGCAAGTTATTGAACTGTTGGGTGGAATATTTTTGATGTATCAAGCCAATTTGGCATATCAGGATATATTGATTTTTTTTTCTTCCTTTAAAGGTTCATATACCGTGTTTTGTATCTTATACGCTAATGTGTATTAGATTTATCGTACCTAGAGCCATTTTTATCGTGCATACTGTATGTATTCTGTCGCGTACGGGTTTAAGTACCTTTGGCAGTATACAGTGTGAATGTCTACTGGGTTATCTTATCGTATCTGTATGTGTATACAGATTATCTTTAGCTAGGAAATGTTAAAACATAATGTGGCTTTTGTTTTTATGGTTCATATATTTAATATGAGAAAGTACAATTTATATAGCTCTAAAGTATAATTTTTGGTAACTTTTTGGTAATTTTTAAATAGGTATATTTTTCACTGACTGTATTATTGGTCATTTGATGATGTAAAAACTATATAGAACTTTTCTTATCTATTGTGAATTTATCTAATACCGATTTTCACCTTATCTAATACCGTTTGTGACTTTATTTAGAACCGATTTTGACTTTTACGGTTTTTTTGTTCCTTTCCGATAGAAAAAAGGTACTACCGATTATGTCATCCATATCTTGCAATAGTTAACCTCATGACGGGTTTTTGGAAGTTTTATTCCTTTCTTGTTAAAAAAGGTCTTATTTGTTTTTTTTAATTAATCATTTTTGTATTTTTTTAAGGCCTGGGTGGTGTGGAAACACATCACACAGTACCATTCATTAATTTTTTTGTAACGTAGAGTCCAATTTCAGTTGGCAACTTAATTGCTGGGTGTAGGTGGCTCGCCCGGGAATTGTCCCACTTTTTATAGGCCAATTGTGTCTAAAGTTCGTTTATGTTATCTTTCCTAATTTTCTAATTTCTTTTTTTTTCTCTTTCCTTCTCTATCTGATGATTATTATCTAACACATTTCTGCTTTCTTTTCTCTTTTCTTTCTAACTTTTATTTTTTTTTAATTTTTCCTTTGCGTTTTCTTTACTAGTTTTTGTCCTTTTTTTCTTCTTTACCTTTCTTTGTCGTTTTTGCATTGCATTGCAGTGCTGCCTTGAGACAAATCGCCAGAGCACGATATGTTTGGCGCAACTCTGGAATGGTTACTTTTACATACAAGTAACGAATGTGACAACAAGGACATACTGACTAATTCTTATTTCTTTAAATAACTTTAACCTTTTCCTATGTTATTTTTGTAATTCCTTACAATCCTTACTTGTTCTATATAACTGTTTTGCTTAAACTTACGTTGGAGATCTTTTCTGATATTAAACAACAAAAAATTTTGCCTTCTGCAAAATTTTTTATATCGAGTAGAGGGGGTGTAACAGTACCTGTTAACATTTTAAGCACCTGGTATCCTAAATATTAAATTCAATTAGTACCGCTAGCTGCTCCATCTATCCTAAAACATTTTAAATAATAAAATAATGAATACGGTCTCTATAATTATAATTGGAAGTTCAGAGTGGCTGCACTGCGAGGTGTACTAATGAGTTGGCATTATCGAGTTCAATAGGTTTTAATAATTATTCCCAGTCTCAGTTCTTCTATTGATTTACTGTCATATACAGAAAGTTGGAATATAATACAATAAACTAGAGGCAACTCTTTAGTAAACTAGAGGCAACTCTTTAATTGAAGATTCTGTAAACCAGAAGCAACTCTTGAATTTGGAGATTCCGTAAACTTGAACAATTTGTAAACTTTAAGCTCTCGTATGTACATTCTTAACTGGATTATCTCTACAACTGGGGCAGATCATCCCTCCACTAGTGATCTTCCATAATCATTTGGAACCACCTAGACAGTGCCGTAGCGACCCCAAGGTGCGGCGAAGGATCGTCCACTTTTGTAACAGATAAGTTTATTGTGATCTATCAAGTTTACTGTTCCCATATTTTTTCTCTTTTATTTCCGTGTATATCTATCTATATCGTCAACTGTATTAGAGTAAGTATTTTTAAAGAACTGTTTGCGGATTATTTTGTTGTAACGTATTCTCTACCTCATTAATTTCAGCACCAAGGAAATCTTATTATCTTTTATATGTTTCTACATTTTTAAATCATTTTTTTTTATCTTCATAGACAGTTTTTTCTGACATCTTTCTGTCATCTCATGATACTTATTTAAATAACTCAGCCTAAAACAACTTTCTTCAGTAGTATCATAAAAAATAAAAAGATTTCAGTGGCGCCCTTATAATTTCTTAAAGAAACAAATATTGTACAATAGTCAGAGCTAATGAACTTACTCACCCCTAGCCGAGGTATTTAACTATCATAATTTTTGTGTGATAAACATTTATAAATATTGTTAATTATTGAAATATCTTTTACAATTAATTAAAGACGAAATTAAGATTAATGTTTGTTTTATTGTAAATTACATTTTTTCTTTTGGTATATAGTTATTTTTTTAAAAGTTAACTAAATAATTTTATAAATTCACTATCAACAGGTAAATCATATCACAAATTGACGCTAAACGTAATAATTTGGTTACAAATTGTCGCCCAACGCACAAATAATATTACAACTTGAAATAAAAAGACATCTAGCAGATCCACAATTTAAAGTTGTTAATCAACAAATAAATCTTGGAAGTTCTCCATTATTAACCTGTTTACTTTGATTGAGTTTACATTTTTTACATAGATAAGACATCATTGTAAAACAGAAATATATTAAGTTATTGTAAAGATCAGCATGATATAGTTTGCTAAAAAGAAAAGGATGTTTACAAATCTCGAATTGGCAAAAATGCTTTTGGGTAAGGGTTTATCTTAAAATATTTTTGTACTTTTCAGGGATTTGTAAATCAATAATCTATATATACATAAATCACAAGTGTCTGTCTGTTCATCGTCGCATATAGAAACTTCTGTCCCCTTTCTGTAAAAATGTATTGTTTTAGGTGCATCTCAACAATCCAAACTATCCGATAATCAAAAAGCTACCGAGGAAGCTGTTAAAAAGTGGCTAAGGCAAGCTAAAGAGAGAAGTAAAAATGGGAATGTGCCAATTGACAATAATAATATTTAAGTAGTCTGACTTGTGATAGTTGTTATTTTATTATGTTTTAAAAGAATATCTTTTATTTGAATTATCAAGAATTATTGTTTCATTAATTTTATTCTGAAGAGGTCTAATTTTATTAATAAACTACTACTTTTGAACAATTAATAATTATTATTTTTAAATTTATGAACCGTGGGTACCTTTCCAAACAACTGCTTTAGGCGGAGTGCTAGAATTTACGAATAACTAAAGTCTATAAACTATCCGGTTCATTTCCGAAACATATCCTAAACATCCAGTTTACGTCCATAACCTTTCCAGTTCATGTCCAAAGCGTATCCAGTTCATATCCTAAACATCCAATTCAAGTCCATAACAAGTACATGAGATGTCCATAACATTCAGCTCTTGTACAAAATATATCCAGTTCATGTCCTAAATGTATCCAGTTCACGTCCATAACATATGGGATATCCATAACATATCCTGTTTATGTCCAAAACGTATCCAATTTATGTCTATGAGATGTCTGTGATTTATTTATCGTGTCCAGTGAATGTCCACATTTGTCCAAGATATATACATTCTTTGTACGAAACGGACATCCATGGGATGTCCAATTTTGTGGCAAAAGGATATCCGATGGATGTTCATAGGATATCCTTCTGGACATGAACGGATATCCCATGGATATCCCTTATGTCCAATGTGGATATCCATTGGACCTCCAATGTATGTTCTTGTGTTATCTGGGTTACTTCCATACTTGGTCTAGCCTTAATACTACCTAAACATCAGGTTCCTAGCTACAAACAAATGAAATGTAACTTAAATGTCAATCTGACGATGCTTCCTAGCGAAACGGCCGTCATTGTTTTTTCAATTAAACTTGGAAGTTACGTTAAAACTAAGAGTTTTGTATTATTCTTAATAAGAAAAATGTATTATGATGATCAAATCAAAAACAAAATCACTATAAAGTCAATTGAAATCAAATAAATAATACTAAAAAGATTATCGTATTTCATAAACTTACTTAATAGAATTTGAGAGCTTTTCTGACTATAATAAATTATAAAAAAATTATAGAACATTAGAAATGATCGTTGTGTATATTATGTATAAAATTTGTTTGTTAAATATAAGTAGTTAGATAGAAATAAGCAAATTAAGGAATAGTTCCTTCTGATTGGTTCTCGTGAAGAATTTTAAATGAAGCAGTCTCATTGGTCAAAGAATATTGAGAGAGGGATCTCAAGATTTTACGTAAAAGAACCAGTCAGGAAAAATTGTGGACATTCAAAAAATTGTTATTAAAAACATTTAACTCATAATTTTCGTTTGATAATTATTCAAACTTTTAAACATTCAACATTCATTATTTAAGATTCATTACTAAAACATTTAAGTTCTATTATTCAACATTCATTACTCATATTTCCATTTTCATTATTCAGAATTTAACTAAGAACTACCGTCTTGTAAAGTTTCAACTAATAACCTTTGTCTTGAAAATTCAACTCGTAATTTACATTAAAAAAAAATACTTTGATTTCGTCATAAATTTTATTAACTTAAAAGTTAAACATTATTCGTCCTAAAATTAGAAAAATAGGTTTTGTTGAATCAAGCAGAATTATCACTTTACAATCTAAGATAATAGTTCCAAATGAAATTTTAATGATACAACAGTTAGTATCAAAAATAAGAAGTTTGATATACCTTTATTAAAAATAATCCTAGTGTAAAATAACTTTGTAACACATCACTTGTAAAAAGGGAGTCTCATCAACCAATAAATTGTATAAATAAATCTACGAGTGAATAATAATAAATACCAACATCGTAAGAGGTTCTGTTTTAATTAAATCACTGAAGATTTCCATCCCACGTGTTTCTACAAGATAGGCCACCAGTATCACGTTTCGTCAGCTGTGATCTACCCCGGCTATATCTGTACAAGAGCGGCGAACACTCCAGAGACAGAGTTAAAAAAGGTACCGTTAATTAATTTGTATTAAGTGTGCGTATGAACTGTTTTAAAGCGATAATATCTATTTGGCGCTGGAGGACATTTATAGGATGATTTTATTGTAAAGATTTTTAAATTTTCTTCTGATAGAAAATTTATAATTTTGTTTGAGCATAAATCTGTGGTAAAACCTGTACGACCTGGGGTATAATTTTTCGATAAACGATAGTATTTATTTTTGAATTACACAAACGAGCGCAGAAACATTAAAAAATAAAAAAAAAACTTCAACAATTATATCAAATCAGATAAATAAATAACAATAAATATAAAAAAACAAGCGGCTTGTGAAAATAGCATTTAAATAAATCAAAAAATTTAAATAAACAAAAAAAAATATAATAATAACACAAAAGTTAATAAATTCATTATATGAAGATTATATATGAAGATTAGTTACTTTTTAAAAATAATGTGCACAGAAAAATTATCTTTGGATATAAAAACAACAATTTTATAAAAGGCAGAAAAAATATCACATAATTCCCTAAGATTCTTGGTAAGTAATTAAGTCAAGAGATCTTATTTGACAATGGTAGATTTATATTCACACAAAGATCGAGATTATATTTGGGTTCTTGATAAATTTGCATCTATTTAACCTTACGTATACATAGGCATTGTGAAAACCAATAATTTGTCTATTATTAATAATCAAGTTAACAGAATAGTGATTGAGGTCTTAAATAAGGGTTTAACCTAACTTCGGACAATAAACTCTGGAGATTTAGCGACCTTCTCTTTTGCTGTTCATTTGCAGTTTTTTTTTAAGAAATGTATTTATTTATTTATAAATTAAAAAATCCTATAAAACAAAAAAAGACCAAAAATAACGATTGCTTTATAATATTACCACAATTCAGTTATTTCACTTAAACATTTTCTATATATAACCTAAATAACATAAACGATAAAGTGCCATGTGCCAGGTTTTCTTGACTCAGATTTGACCTTAAATATTTCTTTATGCTTTTTAAAACCGAAAAATATAGTTTACCTGATGCATTACAATTATTTGCAGCAAAGTTAAAATATTGGGAAAGGTCGCCTCTCCATACTGGATGACCCCAAATTTTTTATAAATTGTGTTTTTTTATTATCATTCAAATTTTGGCATAAATTCATGAACTTATTTTTCCGAGTCTTGCCTAGATAATGTGGTCACAAACATACACCCAGATGAGCTCAAGGCAGATGTTTATAATATTGATGTTGCTGGCCATTTGGGGGTACATATGTCTATGCGCATGGGAATAAATTATCTGATACAAAATTTGTTAAAGAGTTATAAATAATCCATTTTTTTAGGTATATGTTGAATGAGATCAACTGGCCCGATTTGGCACTGGATAGGTTAAATAGTATCGATTCGCGTCAGAAACTTTTAGAAGTTTTCATGTAAATTTGTTTAGAAATGTAAATTTTTTGTTTCCCAGTAAGAGAAAAGGAAGCCAACAAGTTTAATAGGAGTCTTTGAAAACAACGCAGGCAGGTTTTATATAATAAGGCACGGTTTAATCAGGTCAAAACAATTGAAAATTGGACAATAATATACATTCAGTCACGTAAAAATCACAAAGTAGCTATTAGACGAGAAAAGCGTAATACTTATGATGATGATAAAATTCTAAATTCTAATAATAAGTCTGAGACTTATTATTACGTACTTTCAAGAAAATTATGTCAAAATACGCATTTTTAAAAATATACCGCCTTTACAGTTTAGCTTAATATTGTCCATGGCAACTATTCATGTTATAACTTTAGGAGAAAAAATTTCTTTGTAAAAGTGGCCTGCAGAAATCGCCGGAAATAACTTTCAAGTTTCTAGGTTTACCGCTGGAGTGTAACATGTGAAGAACATTTTGTAAACCAGTTTTTTGTGAAATAAGCCCAATAATACCAAGAGTTAAATAAGGAAACAGGCCTAAATTCCACATAAAGTTGTTCAAGTACTTTTTTTGTATTTTTTTAAATAAAGGGTGGGGGAGAGTGGGAAAGTATTTGTGGATAAATACCTATAACTTAGGTTTGAAGTACCGGATTTTAACGAAATTAGTGTCATTAGAAAGAGTGTTAATGAAAGAATTATATCTACTATAAAACAATTGCATTTAGTTTTAATTGTTGTAGGTAAAGGGTACTTACGAATAGAAAAAATTAAAACTTGTTTTTCTTCAAAATGTTTAATGGAAACACCTAATTATTGTAAATTATAATGGAATTGGATTAAATTCGTAACAAAATGGCGCAAACCGCATGTTGATAGCTTTTGTCGAATTCGAGATATCAATAAAAAAGCATAAACATAAGTAAGTATAGAATTGACTCAACCTATATTAAGACAAAATTATATTTAAATTAAAAAATTAGTCAATATTTTCAATTTTTTATAGCAGAAGAAACTTAGTTTTGACCATTGTTATTTTATACGATTAGAAATAGTTTTTTCTAAACTAAGTAGGCTACGACAAAGGAATTTGACGGGGAGTTCATATAGTTCATTTATTGACAGCAGTCAAAACATTGTTAAGAAGTATTATATTATAATTCGAATTAAAGATTGTACTTTTTCAATAGATATTAATATTGGTAATATTAGTAATTAATTATCAGTACTAATAATTCGTGATTATATCAAATACAGAATGATATGAGTTTATTTCGAATGTCACCAAAATGCCGCTATTGCCTCACGTATATATTCTATAAAATATCCTGACAGGAGATATTATGGCAAAGAAGTATTTAAAAGAAAGGCAAGAAGATTAAAAGAAACTGGTAGTTTTCATCGTCCTGGTTTTAAACGACATAGATAATTAAATCAATGTTCTTGCTTTAATTCAACAAAATCCACATATAAGTAATCGGCAAATCTCTTTAAAACTAAATATATCCATAGATAGAGGGGGTGCCCTAACAATTATGTGTAGAATTTAGGCCTCTTATAGTTTCCTTATTTAACACTTGGTATTATTGGACTTATTTCATAAAAAACTAGTTTTCAAAATTTTCTTCACAGGTTACACCCCCTAGCGGTGAACCTAGAAATTTACTTAGCAATGTTTTCTCCTAAAGTTATAACATGAATAGTTTATGAAATATAGCCGAGAGATCGGCTTATTGGACCACCCAGTATATTAAATATTTTAGTTATACCCGGTAAAATTCATCGCTGATAACTAAGATTAATTTTGTTTATTAAGCTAATTTAATGTTTCTACGCAACATGCAATTTGAAATCTATGGGTAAAATATTTTGTATTTCTTTTCTGCAAATAATAAATTTTAATATGATAATGAGATAAATGATATTTATTGTGCTTACCTTTACTTTTTGAAAGTAACAGCTATAATTGAATAAAAAGTTTTGAAATTAATAAAATAGTGGAAGTTCTATTACAAATGTTGTAGAACTCCATCTTACAAAAAATAATAAACAAATATTCATTTGAACTCAAATTCAGGTAGTTACCTTGGAATAGACAACACCAGAATTAAATAGATGAAATATTTTGTCCTGAAAGGCAGGGATGCGTTCTTATTAAAGATAATCCCCAATTACTGGTAAAAAAAACTCTACTATTCGTTTGATATGACCAAGAAAAACCAAGATAAGAAAATAGAATTTCAAATGAAAGTCATTATGAAGCAGGAAAAAGGCTATTTTTTATACATTTAGGTATATTAGTTATGACTTGAATGACATAAAGTTCTATATCATCACATCGGAAAGGAAAGGGGATATTTTTAAAAATCGACTTCAGTTTTTCTTAATTTAGGAAAAAAATAATAGGTACTTGTTTAATATTAATTAATGCTTATTCCTACATATGCCAATATATAGTATTTTCTTTAAAAAATATGAAATCTAACTAAAGCAATATAACCAATCTTAAGATCCCAAAAATTTAAAAATCAAAATTAATACAAAGTGTCACCACGTTGATTTATTACTGCTCTTTATCTTTATTTGGATACTTTTATATTGTCAGGGCTCATAATTTAAGTTTTTTAAAGGTTCATTTAAAGGCCTAAAACTTGGAAAACATATTTTAGATCCTGGACTGATGAAACTCGCAGGTGGTTGAGACGTTTTCACTCTACATTAATACCCTCTCAGGATAATCATTTAAACACATCTTTTAAAGCTAAGGTAATTAGCTTAAGTGAAATTGTGTCACCCTGTCTAATGCCTCATTTTAGGGGAATCTTTTTAGTGTTCCAGTCAGGAAGGAAAATCAACAGAAACGGCGCTGGACGAAGTAGTCCACAAGATCAATCACTCCGTGATTAATGGAGAGATAGCTCTGGCTACCTTCCTTGATATAGAAGGAGCATTTAATAATGCATTACCTAATTCTCTCTATGAGGCTGCTGCATCTAGAGGGATATCCTTTACAATATGTAACTGGATCAGAGCTATGCTAGAAAACAGGCTGATCCTGACATCACTGGAAGGCGAGGAGATGACAGCGAAGGCTGCTAGGGGCTGCCCACAGGGAGGAGTACTTTCCCCTTTCCTGTAGTCGCTACTGGTGTACGACCTGATCTCGGACCTCGACTACCAGGGGATAGACGTACGCAGCCTACGCAGACGATCTGGTGATATTGGTAAGAGGAAAGTATGAAGAGGTCATCTCTAAAGTGACTCAACGAGCACTTAACATTGTTACTAAGTGGTGTGACAAGGAACAACTTTCGATCAACCCTAGTAAAGCAACAATTGGTAGTTTCACCAGGAGGCGGAAACTGGTTAAACTCCAAATGCCTTCCCTCTATGGATAATCTATTAAGGAAGCGAATGAAGTTAAATATCTAGGGGTTACGCTGGATAGAAGACTTTCATGGAACGCTTACGTAGAGAATATTTGCAGTAAAGCAAAGCTATCCCTTTGGACATGCCGTAGATTATGCGTAAAGTCATGGGGAATGAATCCCAAATAAATGTATTTGCTATATCTGACAGTAATAAGACCTATGATTACGTATGTTGCTCTGGCTTGGTGGGCTAAATGTCAGCAAAAAATCACCAGGGAGAAGCTAAATAAGCCTCAACGGCAAGCATGCTTAATCATCACGGGAGCTATGTCTACCACTCCAACCGCTGCCATCAAAATTTTGATAGATCTTCCTTCACTTCATATCTGGATGGAAAGGGAGGCGATGGCTGGTGCATACAAAATACTAGTAAAACGTCAGGATGCAGGGCAGAGCAGTGTCAGGGCGGCCATGGCAGGAGATATGATAAAAAATCATCCGATACTGGAGATGGTACCAGATGCAATGCAACCTAAATACAACTACCACAAGCCATTTACCGTCCTATTCCCAGGAAGGGACGAATGGGAGATGAATAGATCGAATCTTATAATGGCTGACCATGGCAATGAAGAGGTGCCTGCAGGAGATGCTTAAGCGTGACTGCAGGAACAAAATTAAATCATTTCCGATAGCCAGGTGGCACTAAACTCCCTGGAATCGAATCGGATCCACTCCAAGTTAGTTTGGAAGTGCCTTCAGGATCTAATACTTCTAGGGGAAAATAACAAAGTAATCTTACTTTGGGCACCTGGGCATACCGGCATTGAAGGTAACGAAAAAGCGGATCTTCTAGCCATGAAAGGTGCTAAATGAATATTTATAGGCCCGGAGCCATTCCTAGGCATAGCGAATAGCGTAGCCAGGAGAACAATATCGCTTTCATCACTACGCAGATTTCTATTGAGTCGAATGCCTTCCGGTAGTCCATAGAGGCCATGTGTAATTGGACTGCTAATAAGTAATATTTGTTAAATATTTGGGTTAGTAGGGTTTATTTCAACAGTTTTTTAAACACATACGAAATTGGAACTCATTTAAGGATATAACAATTCGTAGATATTAGTACTTCACACGAGATGAAGTAAGACAAAATTAAAAAATCTCGTCTCGGCGTCGATCTGAAAAATATTTGTCGACCTCGTCCGTTACCAGTTTTCTTATCTCGTTTTTATGAAACGATAAAAATCTAGCTATCGTGTGAAGCCGTAGTAGGTAAATATCCTACAAGAAAATTTAATTTGAATGGCTATCTTTTACTTAGTTAAAAACTCCACAAACTAAAATCTTTTACTAAGTTAAAAACTTCACAAACTAAACAGCATTTATTTAATCAGCTTTCGTGTTATTTTATATTAATTCTAAATTTTGAAATTTGTGAAATTTCATACTTCAAATTTCAGTAAAGTCATTTATGTTTTCTCTATATTTGTATGTTGTTCATCGATGTGTTAAGAAATTTAAATGATAATTTGTTAATCAGATTATTTAATAACCAAATTACAGGTTTTAAATGAACCATATATGTTTAGAATTCGCTCTGTCCTCCGAGCGCAACTTTAAGCTAAGGGAACAAAAAAAAGTCGCTTGGAGCTAGATCTAGTAAGTAAGGAGGGTGGTCAAGCAGTTCAAACCGTATTTCGTGGATTTTCACTATGGCAACCGCTGAGGTGTGAGACGGCGCATTGTCTTTATGAAACAAAATTCTTTTTTTCTGCAAATATGGCCGTTTTGCCGCATTTCTGCCTTCAACTTGTCAAGTAATGATGCGTAGTATGCTCCGGTAATGGTTTTTTCTTTTTGAAGATTATTGATTAAGATAACTCCATGACTATCCCAGAAAACAGTTGCCATTACTTTCCCAGCCGAAGAAACAACCTTTGCTTTTTTTGGAGCCGATTCCCCCTTCGCAGTACATTGTTTTGACTGTGTTTTTGTTTCTGGAGTATAATGGTGTATCCAAGTTTCATCTATAGTAATTAATCGGCGCCAAAACTCTGATTTATTGCGCCTAAACTGCGCTAACAGAGAGTTGGAAATGTTCATTCGAACACGATTTTGTGACAAACACGTTCTATGGACATGTTTACAGCCTCTGCTATCTCTCTAATTTTAATTCGACGGTTGTCTAGCACTATTTGGTGAACTTGAGCGATATCATCATCAGTGGCTGCAGTTTTTGGATGTTCCGAACGTTCATCGTCACCCAAGCTGGTACGGCCACGTTTAAATTCAGCAGCCCAAAATTTCACGGTGATAAATGATGGTGCAGAGTCCCCGTCCACAGCGTCCAACTCGTCTTTGATTTGCGTAGGCGTATTGCCTTTCAAAAGCAAATATTTAATGACAGCTCGATACTCGATTTTTTCCATTTTCATAAAAACACTCACATCGACTCACTCAAATGATTGTCAAACAACAACTGCTCGTCCAAAATGGCTGAAATTTTAGTGGGTACCTTTCAAAGAATGCGCAAACACATTCCCCAACTTTTGTTTACGATTGCTGCTATCTTTATGTTGAGGTCGGAAACTTTTCAGACAACCATCGTACACATACTCTTTCTGTTGTTAATGTACTTTAGGGGTATACGAAATAATCCATTTGTTTCTATATATTTTCAGACTTTGCCAAGTAATTGGTCACGATATACACCAAATAATAAGAAGCTACAACCAACAACGCCAATTTCAATTTGCAACTTGCTCAAAAAGAATGTTATAAAACTATCTTACTGAATCGAGAGATACAACTCAGAATAATGGTAGTATAAGACCGCCAAAAAAAGGGAATTAGAAAAACATGACATTAAATTAAAAATATTACATTATTAATTGATACTGAAAGAAAAATACAAAAAAAATTATACTTTTCCAAATAAGTATTTTATAAGTTACAGAATATATAAATATGAATATAACATACAGGGTGATATTTATTTTAAAGAATTAACTCGGAAAAAAAAGTATATAAAAAAAATTCATATCATAGCCATGTAAAATGGTTTAAAATGAACAACTGTCTAATGTTATGTGCTAGGTAATTGTTATGATGCATTTTAATGTCATTATCTTCCTCAGTTAACCATTCTTCTGGTATCTCTTTATTCTGCTCAATGGCCAAATTGTGTAATATTGCTGTTGCAACAATTAGGTTAAATATATTTCCAAATTTCAAAATTGGAAATTTTCGTTTCCACACTCAATATTGCCTTTTAATCACACATCGTGTTCTAATAATAAACTCAATATATACATTTTTTTCCTGAGTTTCCTAGTTTTTTGTAATAAGATAGTTCTTCAGGGTAGAGCCACTATCTTCAACATATATGTTCCAAACTCACCCTCTTTAATTCTTTGCTTCAACTGTTGTGTCTATTATTATAAAAATGTGTACAAATAAATCGACAAATTGAACTTGTGACTGACGTGTCGAAATTTATTTTAAAAATCTGACAAACATCAAAAATATCAAGGCTACATTGAAAACCACAAATTTACACAATACATGGATATAACAATTCTCCCACGCTCTTTTAAGAATCAATACTATTCTAAAAATCAAATAAATAAATAAATAACATGTAATAACATTAAGTAACGAAATCTTGATATCGACTACTCGGATGTCTATACCGTGTTGACCGTCTTAACTGACCTTGAGATTGATGAGACTGATTTTTCTCTTCGGGGTGTATATGTATAGTCTCTGGTTGGTTAATAAATTCTTCATGCTCTATTTCTACTCATTTTCAAGGCTTACATGATTGCTCGTTTTGATTTGGAATTTGCTCGTTTTGATTTGGATTGAATGGTTGAACAGGATTTGATAATTGTTCGTCTTGACTTGGATTTAATATTTGGTCTTGACCTTGTGGCATAAATTAAGGTAACAGCTGATCATTATGACATGATACTGGATTTTCTAAGATAGGGACTTCATTTGGGAATTCACTATTATCTTTGGGAACCTTTGTTATTTGAATTTGATCAATATGTCTTTTTAACGAGTAACCATCATCTAGTTGTACCTGATAGTGTAGTATACCATACTTTTTTGTAATAGTTCCAAATTTCCATACGCATTTATTTCCTTTATAAAACTTAACTTAAACTCTATCTCCCTCGCTTAACTGTCTTGTACCAGGCGATTCATTTAGTGATCTTGAATGTTTGGGTGGTTGTAGTGCATCTAACTTTATTCTTATATTCCTATGTAAATACAATTCGGCTGATGATTTACCGCAGGCAAGAGGTGTGGCACGATATTTAAGAAGAATTTCTTACACTTTTTTATAAATAGGAATTCGATCTTCAGACATGGCTTTTAATCTGTTTTTATTTGTTTGGACATTACGTTCAGCTAAGCCGTTTGTTGATGGATGTCCCGGTGCAGTGAATTTTTGAAAGATACCATGTAATTTACAAAAATGTATAAATTTTTGCATTATCAGAAACCATAACTCGAGGATATCCATGAAAACTAAATATTTATATCTAAAAGTAGTTCGATGGTTTTTTCAGAAGTTGGTACATCTCGGACAATTTTGATTTCAGTCCATCGAGATTTTGCATCTACAACGACTAAGGAAAAAAACCCTAGAAATGGACCTGCATAATCGATATGTATACGATCCCAATTTTCTTCTGGTGGATCCCAATGATGTAAAAGGGCCTTTGAAGGAAATTTTCTAATTTCAGCACATGCCAGGCATGAACGAACCATATTCTCAATGTCTTTATCAATGTTTTTCCAATAACAATATTTTCTTGCTAGTTGCTTCATTTTTGTTATGCCAACATGTGTGCTGTGTAGTTCCAAAAGCACGAATAGTTGCATTTCTGTTGAAATGACAATTCTATGCCCTTTAAATAAATTTCATCTTCTAGTTTAAGATCATTATCCGCTTGATTGTTTGATTTTAGGTCTGATTTAATTTTTGACAAAAATGGATCATTTTCTGTTGCAATACGTAGGTTTTCATAGGTTAATTCGTAGCTGGAAATTTCAGTAATTGATGCATGGCAAAGTCGATTTACCTCTTCATTAAGAAATTCGTCTAAAGAGTTTGAATTTTGAATAATTGAGGCTCGAGAAAGGCAGTGGACATTCTCGTGAACAGAAGCTTTCCTGTGCTCAACTTCATAATCAAATCCAGATAAAAATGAAGCATATCTATTGAAAGCTAATTCACACGAAGTAAATTTTTATTTTTTTGTAAAAGTCTCCTAAGTTGATATGTTTTAGTCGAAGAATGTGGAATAAATCGAAAATAATACGTTACCATGCCAAGAAAACGTCGAACACTATCAGCATTTGTTGGCCTTGGCATATCTAAAGTAGCTTGAACTTTTTTCGGGCTCTTTGAAATTACATTGTGTTGAATAACGTGTCCTAAATATTCTATACTTGTTTCGAAAAATGCACATTTTCTTCGATTAAGATGAAGATCGAATTCTTTTAATCTTTGAAGACAAGCGTCTAGATTTTCTTGACATTCCCTTTTATTTGATCCATGTAGTATTCCAAATGAAAGGCGATGCATCCGATATGTCCCTCTATGTGTAGATATACTCTGAATAAAACTTCCCTCTTCATTCACAGCTTAATGTAGATAGGCCTTATACAAATACAAAAGTATGTAGAATCTTTTAGGCTGTTAAGGATATCTTCAATTCTACGTATTGGATAATTTGCGGCTATTAGTTTATTATTTACACCAATTTTATAGTCTACACACAGTCTAATTCCGCCATCAGCTTTTGAAATGACCACTAGTGGCGAACCCCAGTCGCTATGACTTACTTTTGAAATGATTCCAGAGGCTTCTAAGTTATCTAGTTCCTCATCAACTTTAAGAGCATAAGGTACGTCTCGTTCTTTAAAATACACCGGTTTAACATTTTGGCGCAAGTGTAGGGACACCTTAAATTTAGGAACGAGACCAATTTTTTCATAAAATATTTCTGAATATTTTTGGATAAATTCTTCTTCTCTAGTAGGTATGGTTAGTATTAAAGTAAAGTTGATTATCGAGCGCTTGCTATTTAGACGTCTGATCCATTCACATCCTAAAATAGGTTCAAAATTATCTGGAACAACATTAAATTATTCTCTGGAAGACCTATTCTGATAAAGTATATTTGCTTGAATTTTCCCGATATGATAAAAAATATTTTTTGTATAGGATTGAAAAGCGATTTCTAATTTTTGAAGATGATTTTTTAAATTTAATGCTCGAAATTTGGTTTCTGGCAATAATGTAAAACCAGCACCTGAGTCAACTTCAAAGTCAATAGGTTTGTTTTAAATGAGTACTGTAACATGGAACTTTTGAGTTAATGCCAAAAGTATCTTCTTGATCTGATTTACATTCTTCGTCATTCTTCGTTTGCAAAATTTCTGCTTCTATTTTTTTTCGATAATAAAGTGGAAATACAAACCATTTTTACATGACCAGTTCTTCCACAATCGTTACAATAAAGTTTTTTAGGGTGAGTATTACAATGTCTTACTAAATGGTTATCTTTTCCACAGCGAATGCATCTATTTTCAATTCCAAGTTCCCGATAATTTATTTTCGAACCATTTCTTCTATTTAAAGATCTAGATTGGAATTTCGATTTGTCTCTTGTTGTGTGATTAAGATTAAGTTTGTTGATATTTGCAGGTTTGTTGCTATTGCATGAAAGTTCTCTACTATCTAATTGACAGAATTCTAGAGCTAGCGCTTTCTCTACCAACTTATCAAACTTATCAAATTCCTTCTCATCGGATTGAAGAAGATTTTCACGAATGGATGTGTCACTGATGCCTCTAATAAACTGAGCTGTAAGAAAAATGTCTGAGATATTGGATTTACATATCCAAGATAAAATAAAATCACAATTTAAGGTGGAATGACGTAAAATAGCAACGAAATCAGCTACCGACTGGTTTTCCTCTTGAAAAGTTGATTAAAACTTGTGTTGTGAAACGAGAATATTTTTCTTAGGACATAAATGTGTCTGTAGTTTCTTAATCAGTATATCATACTCAAAATTATTGGGTTTTTGAGATGCAACGAGTGATGATAAGATCGAAAATGTTGATGATCCTATGGATTTCAATGAAAGTTTTGCAGCAAACTTCTTGTTTTCAAATACATTTTTAATTTTAAGATAATTTTCAAAACGTTCCTTATAGTTATTAAAATCTTCTTTTCGTTTGTCATAATTTTCGAAAGGGGGTACAAAAGTAGTTGAAACTGGATTACCTGAGTGACATTGACGTAGCTGATCGATTAAGGCCTTTTGATTTCCTGACATACATCAAAAATATCAAGGCTACATTGAAAACCACAAATTTACACAATACATGGATATAACATCAACCTACTATTATTAAAATTGGTTTGGTCATGGCATGACCCAGGACACCATGCCAATTATTTTTGGGCATTCACACCAAAGATATTTTTTCTGTTTATGAAAATGTCTGTATAATCTTCTCCAGGTAAATTATGCAATCTGTTGCAACTGTAACACGTGGAAATCATGCAATTTCCTAGAATTTGGCTGCAGATCTGTCCATTTCCTCAATTGTTTAATACTGTAACGGGTGACAGATGTGTGACCAAGCACAACAATTAGCCGAGCTTGCCACTAGAATTTCCAGTCAACAAGAAGAGCCGGCCACTAGAATTTCCAGTCAACAAGAAGAGCTGAAAGATCAAACGAAGAGCCAGCAAGATGAAGAAACAAGAAGAACTGGTTCATCAAATGCGTGAAGAGTTGTCACGCTATGTTTCACAACAAATATCCACCTTAAGAAATGAGCAATCCCAGCAAGTAACCGAACTACGCAATGAAGATACCAAAATAAATGCGATCATTCAACAACTTCAGAAAGAAATAGAGGTCCTTTGGCAAGATCACTACGTCCACCGCGGCGAGGGAGATGCGGAAAGAATGGAAACCTTTAGCGTGGATATCGAACGACGGGGAAGCGGAGACACTACACAGATGCGGTCAACAATGAAAACTCCTATCTTCGATGGAACAACTTCGTGGTCCAACTACGTCAAGCAATTCGACGCGGCGGCCAGAGCGAACGGATGGTTATCCAGGGAAAAGGCAATATCTCTAACCACAGTGATGCATCCACAGTCTGATGGAATGGTTGAACGAATGATCCGAACCATTGCAAATTATTTATCGAAAGTGGTTTCAGAACATCAGAAAGATTGGGATAAACATATTCCGCTATTTTTAATGGCTATCCGATCGGCTGTCAATAAATCTACGGGTCAGACACCTCTTTGGTAGGGAAAGTAGATTACCTTGTGATTTGATATATGGGAGCAAGCCTGGTGAAATAGCGACCGGTGAAGGATACGTTGGAGATCTTCAGAAGAAGATCGAAAATATTCATGAACTGGTGTGCCACAAACTACAACTGTCCAGTGACCAGATGAAAAGTTACTACGACTCACGAGCAACAGGAAACACTTATGAACCTGGGGAATTGGTCTGGCTCTATAACCCTCGACGGAAAGGGGGTGTGTCCCCGAAACTTCAAAAGAAGTGGGAAGGTCCATATTTGATTAAAAAGAGAATCAATGATGTGATCTATCGAATTGTTAGTCCCTAAGGGAAAACTCGTCGTAGTTCATCATGATAGGTTGGCATTATATCAGGGTGACCACAGTAGGAAGGTACAGCAACTGAAGTCTACTCCGGAGAGTTATCACATTCCAGGAGGAATGAACCTAAGGAGGGGGCAGTGTAACGGGTGAAAGATATGTGACGGATGAATGTGACGTATGATTGTGACAGATGCGAGAGGAATGCATGTATTTTGATGTAGCTGCTTGCCATAAAGGGTAGAGTCCGTGAATGAGGAAGTAGGTTTTGACAGGAACTTGACATGATTTATAATTATTTTAGGTTGGTAGTTATTCAAGAACATTCTAGAAATATTTGGATTTTAGTAAATAGTTATTTCGAGAAAAATCAAGATGTCAAGTATTTTGGTATATAAAGCAGATTCATTCGCGGTAGGAGTAGTATTCGTTGAGCTTTTGTGAAGTTTAAAAGTAAAAAGTGACGGTTAGTAATTTGTAACCAGCTGAATTCTTGTATTCAAACAATTTGTAAATAAATTGTATTTAAAGTCCTCACAAGTGTTTCAATACATTTTAATGTGTTTTTTGTGCAATGAAGCAATTACGCTAGAAACATTCCTGATGATTCTGCATGTAGAAGGGGCTGAAACTCCAACTAAATCAGCAACTGCCTTCTGCATGGATCCAAAGGCATAAAACCTAAGCGTAAGTAGAAGTTGATTAATTGGTTCAATACTTCCACCCCTTTAAAAAAAATTAAATGCTTGTTTATAATGAGCCAATGTCTCCATATTAGTTGGGGTCACTATTAAACGTTGGTAAATAGGCTGCAGGGTTTCTGGCTCATGGCGAAGCCGCTAATATGGAAATCTTCATAAGAAATTTGTCCAAAAAGTTCATTCTGCAATTTTTAGCACTTTTGTTTGAACTGCGCATGCGCCACGACGTTTCGGAACATCTTGAGACGTTTTTATTATGGAGAGTTCAATGTTAGCGTCTCCGCCATAAGCCAGAACACCTGCAGCCTATAAACTAAAGTTCAATAGTTCCAAAAGTGTATGAACAGTTGGTTTGGTAACTCTGAACCTAGTGAAAAAATCAAAGTCGTTGTTCACTTTATAAATTTTTCCATTTCTGGCAAAACTGTAATAGCAGTTAGAATCACTTGAACTAAATGAAGTTGGATAGCAGATAAAAAATTAAGAACATTAAATACGCAAAGTGGAGTATTCAACTAAAGAAGGCGCCTTTATCTATAAAATTTTGTCATGAAATCGGAAACTTAAATTATACTTTAACATTTAAACTAATATTTAACTTAAATTGATTTTACTAACCCTTACTTTTTGGAAGTCCATCTTATTAGGAATAATAAAATACTCTTCGTTTTAACAAAACTTCCAATATTTATTTAAAAAATTGCTTTTTTAACCTTAATGGCAGCCGTTTCGCTAGACCTAGCATCGTCAGATTGACATATTGAAGTTACATTTTGTTTGTTTGTAGCTAGGTACCTGATGTTTATTAGGTAGTTATAAGGCTAGACCAAGTATGGAAGTAATAAGACATAACAATATTAAAGCTCATCAAAAAATAAGGTTTAGTAAAATAAGTGAACTACTGTAATTACAAAAATACTTTAAGTTTTAATTTTTGCAAGGAAAAATAAACAAAGCATTACTGAAATTACCCGACTATGCAATTAAATCAGTAGATATGCAAAAAAGTATAATTATTACATGTGGAATATTGCTTCCTATTTGCTGCTTAAAAAATCATGGTTCAAAGAAATACCTACATCTATTTATTATCTATTTACAGTTTCATAAAGTTACGTCCTAAGCAGAATGCTGTTTCCATTACACATTAATGACTCTTAGTGATTAATTCTAGCAGTTACGAAAAAGAGTTTTGCTGCCAAGCTAACTGAAACGAATATTTAAGTAATTTGTTCTGCTAAATTGATTATATGGAGTGAGAATCGGGGGATACCTTTTTAAACTGGCAACCTAATTTGAATGAATAGCTTCTGTCATGACGTGATTTAAAGAGTGCACCGGATCAACATATTGAACTGTTTACATTGTTTTTTGGAAAATTGTAATGTTTATTTTAATTTCTTTATGTTTCTTTACTGAATACTGTGTACAAGTAAAAAAGTAAAAAATTAATTTTAAAGGTATTTTCGGACAGTAATTCTCCTCTATTGCATATATGCAAAAATTGCGTGACCAAAGATAGCTAAATCACATTATGAAAGGATTCGCAATTATATACATTATCTACATCGAGTTCCCTGACATCCTACTTTTAGATCTGGATCATCCTCCTCCCTGGATACTTTATATACCCGAAATCAATACTGAACTAAGAAAATTGAAATTGAAAATTCGATAAAAACCACACAAATCCTGTCGTCGTAAAATCTACCCTAGCATCTAATAATAAATAATAAATAACAGCTATTTTCATTACCAGAAACTTTTCACAGATGCATCGAAGAGTGACATGGGAGTAGGTGCTGGTCTAGTTACACCTACAATTACTTTAAAATTTAAACTTCCAGAAACTACTAGCGTCTTCTCTGCGGAACTGTATGCCTTATACAAAGCCATCGACTATATAAACTTAACTAACTCCCCTATTCTCTCATAATTACTGATTCCCTAAATTCTATCGAAACAATTAAACAATTATTTCCTAAAACCACATCTCAGAAATGATGAAGTTTGAACTACTGTAGGCTCAGTAACATTTCAGCCATCAGCATCATCTGGATACCATCACATATTGGCATTGACTGCCACTAACGTTGATTATTGTGCGCGTAACGCTGTAAAAAGTGCGGAATCCGAATTAGTGTTCGGGAGTGTAACAGGTGATCTAAAATATTACTTCAAACGTAAAATTTGGTGAAAGTGGAGTAAAGAATGGGAAAGTTCCCAATGCAAATTACGAGCTATAAAAGAAAACGTACCAGACTGTCCTTTCCCGTCTACGGCTAGGCCATACTAGTCTCACTCATTTCTATTTTCTGTGTAACAGCGATCGTCCTTTATGTGAAAACTGTGGTAGGTATAGCATAATCTGTAAATCACTTTATAATTGAATGACCTCTGTATAGAAAGCATCGACTCAGCTATAACATATCAAATGATATAAGCACTCGGAAAAAGTGTAATTGGAAAAACATAATTTCATATATTAAATAAGCCATACATATATTTTATAAAATTTAGATAATAATTATTTATGTAACAATATAATTGTGATTTAAATGTTTTATGAAATTGATTGTGTTAACCTTTACTTTTTGGAAGTTCATCTTACTAAGAACAATAAATAACTGAACAGTTAAACTAAACTTTCACTATTTATTATATGTCAATCTGACGATGCTAGTTATTAGCGAAACAGCTGTAATTGAATTTTAAAGCGAAATTTTGGAATAAATAGTGGAAGTTTAGTTTAACTGTTCAGTTATTTATTGTTCTTAGTTAAATGTTTAAATTTGTACCGTCACTAATCACCTTCGGTAGCCAATAACTATGTAAAACTTATTACTCATTTTTGAAATACTATTGGAATTTACTATTCTAGTTTATTTATGGTTTTTATGAAATATACAAATATTTATCCACGACTGATGCATAATGAACTTACAATACGTCTGTTTGATCGACCTTAATAGCACCCATTAATCAGTTTAGTGATTAATGACTCATTAATGATGCATTTCTTGATTAAGCACTAATATTACATTGTTTTGATACAAACCACCGGCTTTAAAATTTAATCATTTATTCCACTAAATATTTTCAATTCAGTGTTGTACATTTAAAGAAAACTAATAGAAAAACCCTGGTTCTCCAGGCGATTCGAACCCAGGGCCCCTCGGTTGTGAGCTACGAGCATATAAACTAAACAATCAACAATTAGCTAAATTGTGTTAAAAAACAAATGCATGCCAAACTAATCAGTGTAAATTTTCACATAATTTAAATATTTCAAGTCACAAAAACATTAGTTTTGATGTAAATTCTACACCAGTTGAGTTTTAATATTACAGTGGTAAATAAGTACAATTAAATAGTGTCATCTTGTGATATTTTTTAGTCCTAATAAATAAACTGTAAAACTACTCTGTATAAATAAACAATAACGTATTTTATCACACATGTGTTACATGTAATGTAACCAAAATTTTTTTAAATAAAACAAAAATATTTAGTAGTCGTGGATAAAATATAGTATATTACTCGGCCATCATTACTATACGCTCATTAAATAGTATTCTATTATTTTGATATTTAATTTCATAGGGTTTTTCTTCATTTCATTCCCGTATTATATTGTGTTGCTATTGTTATTTTTTATATTTGGTGATGCCTCCGTTTATTTTTTTACATTTTATATACATTTTAAAAAATTTTAATTTACAAATACACCTTTTAAAAATATTACTTTCGTTTAAAATATGATTTTTTTAAATTATTGGATTATTTATTTATACATTTGTTCGCAAAATAGTCTCTCCATTTCCATTCCATCCATTTTTGACATTAATGCTGTGTTTTAATAATTAAAAATCAAAACAGCCAATAGGTATTTGAATTTTCAATGTGAAATTATTGCTTGTACCTTTAATTCGTAGACCAAAAATGTAGTAGTATGTAAATTGCCATTAAAACAGTGCTATGCTAAAATGTATATTATTAACAATTCAGTTTTGTCGTTAATTTAAGAAAACATTTTTTTTTATTTTATGATCAGGCCAATAAGCGAGAAAAATAAATAAGAACAGGGATATACATATGCTTTGTAATTTAGAGAAATTCGACAGCATTCGACGAAAAGGCTTTGAAGGACTGGGGATTGGGAGGGGCAGGAAAAACATGAATGGGCAAAGAATTACACTCTAGGGTGAAGGATATTTTGAAATGTTCTGTTCGAAGTGTTTCGAGTTGAGCGGTAAAGGGAGGCATATGAGACGAACTTCTTGTGGGCCTTTTTGTAGTTTTAAGAGGGGAGATCAGAGATTAAAATTTTTTGGAGTAGAAGCCGTGAAAATAGTGGTAGAAGAGACAGAGGTCGACTACGGCTCTGCGATGGAATAGTGGATGGAGCCTAGAGGTAATATGGGTGTATTTTATCAGGCGAAAGGCTTTCTTCTGGATAGAATCCAGGATTTTAAGGGTTGTAGGAAACGCAGCGCCCCAAACGCAATTGAGAGACGTAAAGGGTCTAGAGGTTAATGGAAGAGAAATATTTTCTAGTACGAAAAAGATAGCCGAGCTTATTGGCAACTGAAGTAGCAATTGAAGAATAGAATACAAAGCCAATACAATTTCTGGAGCACCGCCATTTGTAAATAGTAAAGTAAAACACGTTGTTGCGAAGACACAAAAATCTATTTAGTACATATACACAGTGTAAAATTGAATGATGTTTAAACTCAATTTCAGTTAATAGTTTTCCCCTTAAAAAAGTTATGTTAATTAATACTTGATTCGAATTAAGGAAATAGCGCCCTCCATAATAGTCAGCTTTCAAAATATTTGAATCAAATGTCATTACAATGTTGCCAGTAGTTTCTACAAAATCGTAGAGAATTTAATAAACAAAACAATTATTTTTTAGCTGTTTTCCTACCTTAGAGACAGGGTAAATTTTTTAAAATGCCCATAAACTATCGGTTTTCTTCATTCTCTTACGTCCGCATTCACCATTGTCGGTCTTAATAACCAGATAAGTAAGAGATGGATACTGCGAACTAGGCTTAACAAAATATTGTATTCACGGAACTAAACAGACGTTCGGTTAACAAACAGGCTGTTAAAAGCGAGTCACTAGAAATTTATGTTGGTAGGAAATGTAAATTGACATTTGTTTATTTTTTCTTTTGTTTATAACGAAAATACTGTTTTAAATTATAATGGAAAAAGAAAAAAGAGGGCATTAAATTATACGCTACGTGAAAAGGAACTAATAATGTCGTTGGTGCAGAAATATCTTTCTATAATAGAAAAAAAAACCAATGCCATTTATAATAAACAAAAAGAATGTTGGGAGAAGCTGGCATGGAAATACAACGCGAACCTAACCACTGGTTTAAGAATGGTTGTGATATTGGCCACTTTCTATCGTTGACTGTTTCAGTAAATGCTATTTAGCAATTCTAATAATACATAAAAAGTATATTTGTTTATTCTAAATCGCCTTTTAAAATCAACTTCATCAAGTTCTTCAAATAAATTGTTACGATATTTCACATTCCTAGCATGCGCAAATTCTTTATCTTAGTTATCAAAATATGATGACGAACTCAATATGTTAATAAAATGAATTATATCTAGTCTTTCCATTTCTTTTAATTGTTAATTAATTATTGACTTGATTAAGTTAACCTCACATTTTTAAATTAAAACCTTGTTATCTTTTTACCAGCCCGATTTCGGGCTGTTAACTTTGACTTCCTAATAAGAAATAAAATTTCATGGTGATTACCACACAGTGATTTAACATGCTGATAAATATCTTAACCAACTTTTATTAAAATAAGGTAAAAGCACCATATTCCGACGTATGCTGAATCGAGCCCTAATCCCGCCGTATTTCTTAGGATAAACTTAGTCGGTCAATTTCTTTAAACTGACCCAAAATATCTAAGCGCAATCAACGTGAGTCTTTACAGTGTTTATCAGATTGCACAACTGCGTAAAATTGAAGAAGTAATCTACGATTATTTAGATCTAGTTTGCATTTAGTTCTAACCCGGTCAGTCTAGGTATGACATTGAGTGAAAAACGTCGTCATTTTGGTAAGTAGATCGAATGTAATCATTTAAAATATTTTGAAAATTAAAAGTTTCTGTGATCTGAGCGGGCTTCATTTTTCTTTTATGTGAAGGAAAAGATGTTAGAAACAATTTCTGATTGGTTTTGGTTTATTATTGTGACATAAACTTGTTAAAAATACGTATAAATAAATACGTCGAAATAAGGGCTCATTTTTGTTACCAGAGCTAATGTCGCCGTATTACGTCGAAATAAGGATTTTCTTCTGTTGTATTCAAATCAAAATTTAAAATCTAAATAAATTGCAATTATACAAAAAATATATTTAAACATAAAGTTGGGCATTAACAATAGTTATGAGCAAAATACGTTCTATACATTTATCACTAGAACATGGAGCAATGTTATGTTAAAAGAATGTTTGAAAAAGATGTTTTTAGATAAAAGCTATACTTACAACAAACTTAATGTTTGCAATTATACTAAAAAACTCTTGTATAATAAAAATACTTTTAAAATAGAAGCAAAGTATGTTTGAAATTGCATTTTTTGTGTTTTAATTAGTAATAATACTAATATGACAAACCTTTATAAAAATTACGTCGGCATAAGGAGACTTTTTATCTAGTCCAAAAAGTAATTCCGACTCGTATACTTAGTTACTGTTTTGGTTGTTTTAACAGTAAACAAATAAATATGTACATTTTATAATCTTTTTATGCCTACCCATTTTTTTATTTTTTAGCAAAATACATTAATAGCTAAAGCGATAAATAAGACAAAAAAACGGTATTCACATAATGCAGTAGTACAAGCTCTTACAGAAATACGGCAAGGTATGTCTGTATATATAAAGCCTCCCGAATTTACGGAATACCACAGCCTAATAGTTGATTGGATTCATTTTCTAGGAGAAGCTGGATTTCTAGTGTCTAGAACTCCGCTAATAAGTATAACAAAAAAGATAACACCGACTGTTGCCATAGTTGATGAGTTTGTAGAGTACCAAAGACGACCTGAAGCCGAAAAAAGAGGAAAAGAAAAAAGATAGACTTGCTAAAAAAAATAAAAGAAAATGAAAATAACAAACACTAATAAATTAACCGTAAAAAAATAAAAGGAATATACCAAGAACAAATAAAACAAGAACGATTACAAGCAGAAGAAACATGAAAATTTAACGACAGTGTAGAACAGTTAGATAAAAACACAGAAGATACTGCAAAATTGTTTTCAGACAAACGAAAAGAGGAACAGGTAGAAAGTGATTACAAGTGATTATCATTAGGATGATTACGTAATAGTAGTTAATGAAGATAAATATTTTCCAGGCCAATTTATTGACAAAAACAAAAACAAAATTTTGATCAAAGCAATGGAAAAAATCGAAATATATTGGAAATGGCCAACCATCGAGTATAATAAAAAAATGAAATTACTTATTACTTGCATAAGCGCTCTCAGCCTTATAAATAAGAGAGGATTTTACTCTGTTCCTGAACCTAAAAGGTTTAGAGTAAAAGTGCCATATTTTTTTAATGATATGTGTAAATTTAAGTTTTAGATGCCAAAGTTTATTTTAAACTAATGTAAGTTTTTAAATTTGTAATTTTTTTTTTACCAATGATAAAGTGCTTTTCTTACAAAGTTACAAATTTCTTTTTTTTATAACATTATTAATTTTAAATATTGTTATTACTTAAATTAATAAATATAAATATATAATCTATATAAATATTTCTGTTTAATATTTTTTGTATTAATTACAACCACTTTTATTTAAATAATACAATATAAAAATATACGTCGGAATAAAGGACCTCTTAGGTCGGAATAAGGCCTGAGTACATATGCATACGTCGGAATTAGGAGATTTTGACAATTTTAAAAAAATATTTTTGTTTACTAAAAATGACATTTCATTTTATAAAAAAATTGATGCCTATCATTCAGGACATATCAATACAAGCCTTAAAAATACCAGGCATGATATAACTTAATTCGTTCCTCTGATATTTATAATCAAACTCAAAAACCCTAAACTACGACGGAATATGGTGCTTTTACCTTATTAATCGTTGGTTAATACGGCCATAAGTAAGCCGTAAAATTGCAATCATCGACGCTCTATCACATTTTGACTTAACTAACTACGGTCACTGTTCTTTTTAGGAACTAGAAAACTAGTTTTTAGCGAATTTTTACGAATAAATAGTGAAAGTTTCATTCAACCGTTTAGTTGTTTACTGTTCCTAATAAGATAGACTTTCACACAGTTAGAGGTAATACAATAAATTTCACTGTTCTTTTTACCCTTATTCTCAAAGAAAAATTATTCATTAAATAAGTCTACTAAACCACGTAAATAAAATGTCAAGGATTTTAAGGATTTTAGATATATTTTTACAATTTATTAGGGACAGTGTACGTTTACCATCTACCAAACTATTGATCAATAAATGACTTTCTGTGATATGAATATTTGATTCCGTTAATGTTTTGCTTTACTATGTTTCTTCTTGAAGAATTCAACAGCATCCTTAGATAATGCATCGTTTAAAGTAAACTTAATAATAAATCCTTCTGTGACTACGTCTATCATACTCGATTCATATCAATATACAACTATTTTCTTGTGTATACGACAGCCTTGACTTAAATAATAAACTATGTCGAGCAGGGTAATAATAAATTTTCTCCATACAAGAAGTTCTGTCGGACACCAGATGTCGTAGACATTAGATACTTCTAAAATAAATGAGACCAATTTATAAAATTACTGAAACTTTCGTTGTCTAATTTTCATGACCAAATTAAAAATATATTTATTCAACTTCAAAGTATATATTTTACCACTTATTTGATTTCACCACTTTCACCTAATTATCAGTGTCAAAATTTATATTAATAGTAAAACAGCTGCAATATTAATTTCAGGGACATTTTTTTGATTGCCATTAGGTGTAAATGAATGACAAATCAGATATAAAATTTGCAAGAACCTAAAATGGTACGGACGTAGTATTATAATTAAAAATTATTTTTTTCACTACTAGCCTGAATATAATTTTATTGACTGTTGTTATGGTTAGAATTACATTTTGACAGAATGTGAGGTTAACTAATGCAAAGAAAAAATGAAAAGATATTTTTCCTTACTTATTTAATCGTATCCACGTACCTATTCAAAAATCAATTGACTTATTCATGCATAATCAAAGCGATTATTACAACAAAAATTAGAATACTTATTATCAAATCAAAACAAAAATTAGTGAATATTTTATTATTGCCTTGTCACTTAAAACGTGAGTGACTGGTAAACCCTCCTTTTTTTAGTTTCAGAAAGTAATATTTAAAAAATATAATGTCAGTAGTGAAAAAAATGCTATATGAGCGCATAATTACTATTATGATTACATAACATTAAAGAGAATATAATTTTTCAAATATTTTATTCATTAATAAATATCTAAAAATTACCCCTAAGTTTTTTGGAGAAAGCTGTGTATTTACCCCGTTACACTCAAATTTCATTATTCTTTTTTGAAACAGAGATATTATGCTTTAATTTGGCCTACTATGCAGACAACTACATTTTGACGAGAAAAAAACTGCTTAAATGATATCTCCTAGTAGAAATTAAATATAACGCCATTCGCCATTCAAGTTATATTTTTAAACAAAAGATATTCCAAGCCAATTTTTTATAAATATTTAACTTTTTCCTCAAAACTAGAGAATTTACTAAAACGATGAAAGAAATCTCAATTAAAAAAACAATTCATCAAACTAAACTACTTAAATTGTATCCATCGTTTACCTGTCCAGGAGAAAATTCCGTTTAACAATAAAGACAATCCAACCCTTTTTTATAACGTTTTAGATATTTCCTTTCTTCATTTGACTTTCCTACATTTTTAAGATCTAGATTTTTAAGATTGCCAACCGCTGAGATTTAATACAATAATTTAAATTAAATAAATACATAAAATTATGATAATTTTATTTACTTACAGAGGGGTACTGGAGGGGTAAAATTCAATGAAAATAGAAAAAATATGATTTCCTGGCCATTTTGTCATGGCAACAACCGATTATCCACTTGAGACTACTATATGGATTTTATATATTAAAATACAAAAAATAGGATATTTTTATTTACTTATGCAGAGGAACGGGTGGTTAAAATTAGATTAAAATAGAATATATATACTGATTATATGGAATGGATGGATTTTATATATCAAAATGCATAAAATAATGATATTTTTATTCACCTACGCAGGGTACTAGGGGTTTAAACTTCGATTAAAATAGAAAAAATATTGATTATATGTCCTTTTTATAAAGACAGCAATCGAGTATCCACTTGAAACTGTTAGATAGATTTTATATATTAAATTACTTAAAATGTTGATATTTTTATATAGGAGTTTAAAATTCAATTATAATAGAAAAAATAAGGATTGTTTCTGCGGTTTTAATACATATTCGTATTTAGTACCTATACATTTTCTGTGAATATTACGTTGACACATTCTGCATTTAAATACATATTTTTTTTTATCTGCAGGTAGACTATAAAATAAGCACACATTTGTTATATCCGAACTATCATGCAACAGAATTAGTTTTAATGTATGTCGATATTGGTCTACGTTGTCTGTTCAAGGCTGATTTATTACTAGCATAGAAAAAAATGTATTATAAGTATACCACAATTGACATTATCTTTTTGTTGGATATGGTGTATTGTGTAAAAACATGAGTCCATTCTTTTATTTAATATCCGTGTCAAAAATATTTGTATTTTATTCAATATGTCGTTTTTCTTAAGATTTTCTTTTCCGAGTGGATCTATAAAAGTAAGTTTCTTCTCTTTGTGTTTTTCATTTCCAAATATTATGGATGACTTTGTAACTAATATAATCTGATATTTTTTTTAATGCAATTTATTAAGTACATAAAGACAATGATCAATTACAAAACTACTTACCCATTCGTTACTCTTTAATGTAAAATAGTCACCCGATAGTAATTCCCGAATACTAAAATTAATATTTGAATTTAAAATAACAATAAAGCCTCTTCCGGTTTTTAATTCTTTGTAATAATTTGGATCATTTACAAGACCATTTTCAAAAAACTGTAGTGTTTCTTTTGTACCTACACCATTTTTTTTCATGTAGTGAAATAACCGTATTTGGAGAAATGATTTTAAGTAATAGACTAAACAAATAAAATTGCTAGTATTTTATTCCAGAATAATGGAGTTCTTTGTACCCTTACGATTTTCATACCCTTGAAAGTGTAAATTATTAGATCGTACCAAACTCTGTCTGTTATTTCTAATAAACCCTGGATTTGATAGTATACTTCTTACCAAACCCCTCTTTCAGTTCGCCATAGTTTATTCATTTCTTTCTAACACATTAAGTTGTAGCCGACAGAAAAAACGGTAGTTCCGTGATTATTTCTGAAACAATATCAAAACAATGCAGAGCTTATGAGTAATTAACGTATATTCGCGTATTTTGAATGCTCCCAACTTCTAATCAATCAATCATGCAAATTAAAATATTTTGTCGCAGAATACCATAATGCAAATGCCCCTTTACAGTGTCAAACACTGAAGTGTCACAATTGTCGTTCAGGTCAGTATTCTATTAATTAACATACATCATTGAACATTTTGATGATAAAAGGCAAATTTTGGATCTAAAATAGTTTTTAATATACTTCCATATGATAATTCATTTCCGACTTTACAAATTCTACCAAAATAAGATGATGTTATTCGAGTTCTTCATTCATTTCTCCATTCTGAATTTATACTTTGTAAACGTGTTTTTATTCCTATTAAATTTCGGTATTTTTCTGATGATGGCCATTGACTTAAAAAAATTTTTCACATTTTTCATAGAAGGGAGGCAGTATTGTTTTATCCACTACTACGCTAAATTAAGAGTACATAATTTACAAATAAATTCACCACTGTATGTTCTATTTACATCTGAAATAGTTTGTTCATAAGACTGATGAATCCATTTTAAACAGCGGTCGCATTGGACCCATCTTATTATATTGTTTTTCATTCCATGTCCACAGTAAGCGCATTGTGGCTTATCGGCGTCGTCTTCTGCATATATATAATTATCAATATTATCTAACGATTTAAAATTTTTAAGAAATCTACCGGTAAAGTGGGTATTCATTTTCTTTTTTTGGCGACACCAAGTTTCCTGTGAATGTTTTTCTTTAGTTCTATCTTCTTTCGTTAAATTTGTTTTTGGAATATTCAAAACACTTTCCGTTTTTAAGGACAATATGCCTTTTCTAAGGTATCTTAAAAACTAAGAACATTTTATATGTCTCTCATCTTTTAAAGTGATATTTTTTAACTGACCAAAATAATTTTCAATTAATGAGTTACTTAATAACCCGTCTTGAAGAAAACTAATGTTCCACAATGGCCAGTAGCGTAAATATTTATTTAAAATTATATCTGAAAATATTTTATTAAAATAGATATTTAACTCCAGAATTGTCCAATAAAATGAACATTTAAACTACCATTCAAAACGAAAGCCTGCATTTTTTAAATGTAGGTTTGTTTTGACATAAAATTAAAGTATACATAGTTAAAAACTGATGAATTCTATTAAGGGGGCGAAAAAACAATTAAAAACTACCCCAAAATTACATTTTTTTAAAATATCTCGAAAATATTCGAAGATATGGAAAAAAGCTTTAAATAAAAAATGTAGGTATCAACATTTTCTACAAAATAATTCTCAATCACTTTTGGAGTATTTGCAATAGAAGCCGAGATATTTGCAATAAACAAATCTAATTTTTAGCTCTGTATGAGCGGACGAGTGCGGGGTATGCACATGCCCGGCCTTAGTAAATGTATTACCTCTGTAGAAAAATAATACAGTGTGGAAACCACTTGAGCAGAGGGGTGAACAACCCCTAAAATTTAGATAGGGAAAGTATCAATTGTGGTACATTTTTGAAAAGATAATTTTATGGGGAATTCAGCAGTACCAATATTGTTGACCCGAATTCTGATTTTAGCGCTCTCTTGAGGGAAACATTATCATTACGTAATTTAAGTTGTGACACTTTATTTGAAAGCTATTTTTATCGGTAATCCAATGCAAAAAATAAGTTAAATCAATTAAAAAGTAATCGTAATGTAATTTGTTTAAACTTTTAGGTAAGTGGTGTATACACTGTATGTAAACTTATAAGCAATACTTATTGTACTAATTTTCACTGCCGTTAGCTGCGTCATTAAAAAAAGTGCTCATGAAAAAGTACCGTATGCAACACAGTGGTTCGCTTAATTTCTGAATGGTGGTTGTAGGAAAAACACAGTGTGCATCACATGCAGCTAATTTTTCCCAAGTGTGAAAGTTCAAACGAGCACTTTTGTGCACTTGCCACACAATATATTATTTCACAGATAATTAGTTTCAGATTAATTACCTACTTTTCTTTGTAGAGCAACTAAGAAAATTAATTAACCAAGTAATTAAATAAATTTTTATTAATTTATAGATGTTTAGAAAAAACATTTCTTATCAAGTAAAAATGCTAGTCTCTTTTGTAGTCAACTTAATATCAAAAATTATTACTTCCCTTACATAGTTTATCTAATTAATTTTTGATACTAAGGCACTCATTGATTAACTAATTTGATAATTTGATTAATAATTAATAATTATTATGTTTACATCTTACGTAGATATTAATCACATTTTGTTTTTTAGAAAATGTTATGTAATGAAATATAATAAAACAGCTATTATTAACATATTTTGATGTTTTATTTTTAACGAATCCGGGATAATATTTCTTGTTCAACTGTTGATTCTTCTACAATATGTTTCATACATTTTCTTTAATACAGAAACAACCTTTAAAATGTTTACATTTGTTGTAACCATTTTAGCATTCGATGGCAGCAAAGCAAATTCTTGAAAAATGGCAGTAATAGGCAAAAAGTTATATAGAAAAAAGTGAGCCAATGCTAATGACTGGATGAATTCAAAAATCCGAACAACCAAATTAAAAATAATTTTTGATTGCATGTGTCAGGTATATGAACATGAGATATATAAAAAAAAATATAATTTGAAAAAATTCTTGAAAAATTGCAGTGATAGTTAAAATATATATATATATATATATATATAAAAAAGTACGACATTCCATAGCATAATCTCAAGTGGATACTCGATTGCTGTCTTGACGAAATGCCCATATAATCCATATTTTTCTATTTTTATCGAATTTTACCCCCCCTAGTCCCCTGCGTAAGTTAATAATAATGTCATAGTTTTATGTATTTTAATATATAAAATACATCTAGCATAGTCTTATGTGCATACTCGATTGCTGTCTTGATGAAATGCCCATATAATTCATATTATTTTCTATTTTTATCAAGTTTTACTTCCCTAGTCCCCTGCGTAGGGTAATAAAAATGTCATAATTTTATGTATTTTAATATATAAAATACATCCAGCATTGTCTCAAGTGGATACTCGATTGCTGTCTTGACCAAATGCCCATATATTTCATGCATATTTTTTCTATTTTTATTGAATTTAACTCCCCTAATCCACTGCGTATGTTAATAGTAATGTCATAATTTTATGTTTTTTAATATGTATGGTCTCAACTGCGTAAGGTAATAAAAATGTCATAATTGTTTGTATTTTAATTAAATTTATTGTAACAACCCTTACTTTTTGGAAGAAAAAGAATAATAAAAACTCTTCCTTTGAACGTAACTTCCAAGTTTATTTGAAAAATTATGTCAATCTGACAATGCTAATCAGCAAAACTTAAATAAACTTGGAAGTTACGTTCAAATAAAGATTTTTTATTATTCTTAATAGTATGTATTTTAATATATAAAATACATCTAGTATTGAAAATAATGTACTTGCATTTTTACTTACCCTGTATTTAATTTAACGAATATTATGAAAACGATTATGTTTTGTAATTTTTAACAAATATTAAGAAAAGTATGGTTGCAATAGATCAATGCTCCTAAATGGCAAAATATAATAGTATATTAAACAATGCATTTCATATGGGCTTCTGTTATGACACGAGTTCAAGTTTAAAAAACGAATCGCGAAGCGATGAGTTTTTTAAAGAACGAGTGTCACAACAGCCATATGAAATAAGTTGTTTATAATATTTTTTATATTTTGCCATTTTATCATTTTTTAAATTAATTTATTATTTTTATGTAAATTACGAAAATTTTGATTTTAAAAAGTATGTCGGTAGCACTGTGTAATTTATAACAATTGACAGTTTTGACATTTAAATCATGAAATTTTAATGTTTTCAAATATTTTAAAATGACTAATACACCAATAATAATATATTATATGTATAAGTAAAAGATGATATTCATATTTACAAATACTTTCTTAAAGATCAATATAAAATTAATAAATTGCTATTAGCCACAAATGTCATTGTCAATAGTCTTGTCATTAGATACTTCATTCATGTCGCCAACCATTTAAAACAAAAATTTGCGTGCGTAAAAGTTACATTACGATACGCAAATGCGTTTTATAATGAAGATTTTTATAAGTGCAAAATATAAAAACAATATTATGTTTTTTTTTATTTGTTGGTAAAATAAAATTTCTTTTTTTATATGTAATGAATTTACTAATACGAATTGGTTTATACTTTTTTGTTGTTTTTATTGTACCTTTTGTATTTATCGATAATTATCCTACTTGACGCCTGCGGTTATCCTAGTAAATACGCCATTTTACCTGCTAGAAAGTATCTGCTAAGTTTACACAGGTCCCTTATGCTGATATTACTATTTAACTAGGCGTACGTGTTAACGAACAACAAACATAAATGCCATCTCCAATTTGTTGTTTGTATAGTTAATAAGAATATTTATTTTTATTTCATTTTTACGAAGTTGGCATTTCCTAAAATGCAACCGTTTCTTATTCGTCTCTTATTTTGAAATTTTGCATTGTCATCACAATGCAGTAGGGGTCAAGGTGTCGGCTACAGGCCACCGACGCCAGGGTTGTAAGTTGAGGGGACCAGACAAATCTCCGAGGAAACTTTGACCAAGACCGCCTATGTGCGATCGCATCCTGCACGAGGTGACCCTGTTTTTACAAAACACAGCGGATCTAGACAAGGTAAGTCGATAAAATCCCCCAAGTCAAAGGTGTTACGCGACCCGTCCCTAAGACTGAATGGCACCGGGGTTATGGTGTCGTGAACGGAGCCTTCGGGATACCAGGCAACCTCCCGGTAGTACTTTGCCTTGCTGCGGTATTGCGGGGCTCTTCCGTAGTGGACCATTTATTTCCCTTGCTACTCGTGGGACTTGTATGAATACACAAGTAAGTAATTTAAAAAAAAAAACAATGGGGACATTCCCCTCGATCGTCCTTTACCGGACGAACCCATGGAGGTGGCGCCTATTGTGTTACGATACGAAAATTCATTAAATAATTGTCTTAAAAAATATTTAAAATTTATTCTATTTCATACAAATAACATCAATTCATGTTAAATTAAAGTAACTAAATAAATTATATGATTATTTTGGATTGCATAGGTACCTAGTAGACAAAATGTATCTGGAAATAATTATTAACTTTCTGTTAGTTTTTTTTTTAATTCATATACTATGGGAAAAGTGATGCGCGTTGCCTTACCAGTAGGAAGTGGAATCTTCGATCCTTGTATACTGTGGTAAATTGTTGGCTCCCAAAGCTAACAGGCAGGCTATATATTAATCAATAATAAATTTTCTTTTGTTGTGTAACATTTTTTTTAAATCGTTAGCTATATTTTCCATATTGGGTTTCTTCGATTAAGTGCTTTATACAGAAGTTTAAAAGTGGATGATTGAGCCATTAAGTCTCTGTTGTCGACTTATTTTTTTTTGAAAAAATTTGGATTCGGCTTTGATATTTTTACATTTTTCTGTTCGACGTAGTTGACAGGTTTATTTAATAAATTGGGACTCCGACAAATTTTGGGGTTTATTTCTTGTCAAAGATCGCCGAAAGAAACGTTTTAAAACCCTCGTTGGTCGATGCACTGAACCTCACAGGGTATCCGTCTGGAAGAATACGGGATTTAATTAGTTTAACGGCGTGTGGATAAAGGTGATTGTGAGAAAGGTCGCATTTTTTCTGTTCCTGTACCTTGGAGATGATCAAGTCGATTACTTTTTAAAATCTCCATTTGTTGGAAGTTAAATTTCCCGGTGATTGATTCCGGGGTAAGTAGTAACTCATGTTTGGTATATTAGTTTTGTATATGGTATTTTTTTATTCTTAGATTTTTATATTGGGCTAGTCGAGAGTCAACCCAGAATTTCTTAAGTCTGCTAAAGCTATCTAGAATCTTTTCTTACGGGCGTAGAAGGCCATCCGGCTACCGTCATCGTGAGTCGCTGTAGATCCGTAGCTGAAGTTGGGGCTAAGGAATGCTTCGTCTGATTTCCATGTAAAGGAGACCTTATTTCTGGAATCCGAGAAAAGCACCGTTTTCTCTCTGAGGTATTCTTTTTTTTTTTAAGAAACTGATAAATCTTTTATAAACATTTTACCTGTTTTTTGTAAATTTCGATTGTCAATCAGATAAGCTCTGCGCATGGAATATAATTAGCCTGACGGAGTAGATCGGTTTTCTTATCAGCAAACGTTACTTATTTTTAGTACCTAGACTGAACTTTTATTACCTTTTTTAATGCGTTAAAATTTAACTGATATTTAAAAATGTTAAACTAGGTTTATGATTACGTACCAAATTTTAGTTTGTTCACTTTAGCAATTGCTTCAAGTTCATGAAAACTTGTATTGAAATACTTAAGTATATTTCTTTAATTTTAGCTTCGATTTTTTTGAATTAGACAAAATTTAACTTTAGAACTTTTTAATCGAGCATGAGTATGCTATTTTTGTAATGTCCAATCGTGGGGTTGCAAATATATAAGTTTTTTTTTTTCTTAATAAACTTGATCCCTGTTCACCTGAACCTATTGTGTTTAATTTTCTTTAAAACAAATTCACAACTGAACCCACCTAGGTTTTGAGCACCCTGGTAGGTTAAATTACTTTTTTTATTCGGGTGTCTCATAGGACAGCTAGCTTGAGACTGATATCCACAGCCAGGGGGAACTCGAGACGAGAAGATAGGGGGATGTGCAGATCAGCTCAGTTCGACACCAGGTGAGATTGCTCTGGTTTAAGTTGTATCTTCGGCAAGGTAAGGGTGTTTCTCATCTAGTGTCTTGGTATAACAACCACTGGTGTCAAGTAGCGATAATAGTAAAATAAATAAATATAATAGTGGGGAATTTGAGTGGTGGATTTAGGACTTTAACGGGTATTTAACATAAAAGTCCATACTTTTAGAACTCAAGTAATTATTCATTCAGGAATAAAGTGTGGTATTTATTTCAAAATTTGCACTATAATAAAATATTAAATAATAACTAAAATAAATAATAAAATCTTTCGCTACGGCCTTTGGAAGCGTAGCAATTGCTCCTCCAAAGGAATCGAGCATCTCAGAGGAGGAAGAAAGGGTGTTGCTATCATCCTCTAAAGCTCCCGAGGTGAACGAGAAATGTTCAGGTGAAGAGGCCACAAACGCTATGGCCAACATTAACCTGAACAAAAGGAAAAGGTTTGCTGGTGCGACGAGAAAACGTCTCAGCCGGCTTCTTAAGAGCGGAGTTCCTTACCCAACCGCCTTAGACAAAGTCTGTAAGGAACTAGAAGAGAAGCAAACGAGTGGGGAATAATCTGCTTTGGAGGTTTCATCCAGTAAACGCTTTCGTTCTGTTGGCAGTACTCCTGAATCGGTGGTGAAAAAATCCCGAACAGAAGTGGTCGACGTACATAAGCGTTCGTTTGGAGCGGTGGCGGAAAGTGTCAAAGTGGGAATCATCCATCCTGAACACCCTAACGTCCAGCTTACAAACGAGCAGCTGAAACTTCTACAGCAATCAGTATTGGCTGCTGTAGAAAAACTACCGGGTGACGGAGCGCAAATTCGTTTCCAGAGCTGTCTACTTCGGCCTGGATTGCTCCTTCTAACCTGTGCCGACAAGACGACAGTCCAATGGATGGAGGGAGCGGTCAACGCTCTCTGTCCTTGGGAAAATGCCCGACTCAAGTTGGTGCAGAAGGGGGAGATACCCAAACCCAATATCTGTGTGGCCTACATTCCTGATGATGTAGCTTCCACCAGACTAAAGAGGAACAGGTGTTAAAACGTCTACAAAATATGAACCACTGCTTGCGTACCCTCGAGTGGACTGTTCTACACAGGGAAAACGCTGGTCCTGCGGGAGTCGAAACCCCAAAAACAGGGTCCGGTTATGGGGCAGACGACCCTTAAAGGCAAGGGGAAGAAACCCCTTTCTGGAAAGGCGCAGAAAAAGAACGCCATAGTCAGGGAAAACGGGGGGTAATCCCACGAAGAGGAGCGAGGAAAAGGACCCTCCTCCTTCACCAACGCCATTGGCATAATGGCGTCACATGTCTCATTTCTCCAGGCAAATATCCAACACGCCAAAGCGGCTTCTTATGTCCTTGGCAAGAGATTTGCTATGTAGAAATAAGACATAGCACTAATCCAGGAACCCTGGATTTCCAATAACCGGCCTGGGAAACTGTTCTGGTAGGTTAATATATTGCAGCTCTGGGGGAAAACCTCGGGCTTGCATACTGGTCAGAAATAACATTAAGTTCTTTATGTTAACAGGATTCTGTACTCCAGATGTGGTTGCAGCCCAAATATCAATTCCGGTGGGGGATTACAGAGTGGTCTGCTCTGGATACTTCCCGGGTGATAGAGGGACAGTTCAACCTCCTCCAGCAGCAGTGCGAGATTTGGTCGCCTATTGCAAGAGAAACAACAGGCAACTGATCATTGGATGCGATGTTAATTCTCACCATTTGGACTGGGGAAGTAACGACAACAATGAACGAGATGAGTCTCTATATAATTATGTAATAGGGGAGGGCCTCTCGGTAAACAATGTAGGTTCCGAACTAACTTTTGTGAATAGAATGCGCAAAGAAGTTTTAGACATAACAATCAGTACTCAATTTATTAGTACTAAGATTGTTTACTGGCAGGTTTCTACTGAGCCCTCATGTTCAGGTCATAGACACATAAGATTTGACATGAGAACAGGTCAAAGACCCATAGTTCAGTTTCATGATCCAAAGCGTACCGATTGGAGTGGATATTGTAATTCCCTCAAATCTCACCTGGAAAACGCAATTGATACTATAAAAAACAAGGCTGAAATAGAAGTGGCCCATGAACAAATTCAAAACGCCATTCTAACAGTCTACCAGGGGAACTGCCCACTCAAGGAGAAGAGGGACCATAGAGGTACACCTTGGTGGAGCAGAAGCTTGGATAAAAAAAAGAAGTTCGAAGAATCTTCAATCGAGCTAAAGTCTCAGGCTGTTGGGAATTCTATCGAGTTGCTCTAACTGAGTACAATAAAGAAATCAGAAAAGCCAAAAGAGATTCCTGGAGACGGTTCTGTCAGAGTATATCAGATCTACCTGCCAGCACCAGAATTCACAAGATTCTCTCCAGAGATCCGGCACAGGAAGTTGGCTCGATAAAACGACCAGATGGCTCCTTTGCGGACTCTGGTAGGCAATCTTTAGAGATTCTGCTTTAGAACCACTTTCCCGGCAGTTTGCTTCTGGATGACCAGCAACCAATCCCACTTCCTACAGGATCGACAATACGACCAAACAAGGAAGATTGGGGAGTTGCTTCTAAACTGATCACTTCAAGTCCCGATCAGCCTAACTTCGTTTATAATGAAAACACTAGAAAGAATTCTAGATAGACATATTAGAGAGGGGAATCTAAGGGAGCATCCCTTAAATCCTTACCAGTATGCATACCAACCTGACAAATCCACAGATTTGGCCTTAAACAATCTCGTAGGAAAAATAAGCCAATCCCTAAGACAAGGTAGAATTGCACTGACAGCCTTCCTCGATATTGAAGGAGCTTTTAATAATGCCCTACCCCAATCACTTTACGACTCAATTCACGGTAGAGGAATTAGCAACTGGATCAAAAACATGCTTGAAAATCGATATATAGTGTCCTCACTGCAGGGAGAATCGGTCAGGTTTAGGGCGGCTAGGGGATGTCCGCAGGGGGGGAGGGTTTCTCCCCTTCTGTGGTGTCTCCTGGTTGACTCCCATCTGAACAACCTCTCTCTGCGGGGGGTGGATTTTCAGTGCTATGCAGACGATCTGGTTATAATAGTTAAAGGCAAATATAAAGAGGTTATCTTGGAGATCCTTCAGGATGCCCTAAATATGGTTAACAGTTGGTGTGAGGTGGAACAGTTGTCAGTGAACCCCCGCAAGACTGTTATTGTTCCTTTTACAAATAGGAGAAAGCTAACTAAGCTTCGCCAACCAATTTTATCTGGCGAAACGATTCACTTTGCGACGGAGGTAAAATATCTGGGGATCATCTTGGATAGTAAACTTACCTGGAACGCCCATGTGGAAAGAAGAATAAATAAATCCAGGACTTCCCTGTGGAATCTCAGGAGAATCTGCGGCAAATCTTGGGGAACGAGCCCCAAACAGATTTACTGGATTTATCAAACAGTGATAAAACCAATGATCACGTATGGCTCGGTGGCCTGGTGGTCCAAGGGACTCCAGAAATCCACCAGAGCAAGATTGTCTGGACTTCAGCGACTAGCATGCGTGGCCATTATGGGGGCAATGTCCACTACCCCGACAGCGGCATGGGAGATCATCCTGGATATAACCCCACTCCATTTACTATTGGAGAAGGAGGCCAGGATGGTGTCCTATAGGCTGCTGTCGGTGTAAACTAAAAGGGGAGAGACCCTTGGAACAACTGGGGCCTGATGCGTGTAATTAAAGATCACCACACGCTTGGGATGGTCTCAGATATCCTAGCCACCCGGACGCACGTAGAACAGTCCTTTAAAGTCCTCTTTCCGAAAAGAGACGAATGGGAAAAGGGGATCATCTCTTTGTCTGAGACGGACTACGTACTATACACTGATGGCTCCAAAACTCCAGAAGGTGTTGGAGCAGGAGTGTATGGTAGCAAACCGGAGGGTTGAAATCGTAGTAAACCTCGGCTCATATGCTACCATCTTTCAGGCAGAGGTTTTCGCCATTGAATTGTGTGCAAAAGAGCTGATAAATCACCCTCTTGTAAACAAAAACATACATATTGGATCAGATAGCCAGGCAGCTCTTAAGGCACTGAGCTCCAACCGGCTTAATTCAAAGTTGGTATGGAACTGTATTAAAGCCTTAGAACGTCTTGGTTCCAACAACAGGGTAACTTTGCTCTGGGCACCAGGACATAGCGGAGTGGTCGGTAACGAAAAAGCCGACACTCTTGCCAAAAAAGGAGCAGAGTCTAGATTTATAGGACCTGAACCATTCTTTGACATTACCAAAAGTACTGCCAAAGTTATTATCTCCGGCTCGATAAAGAGGACAATCCTCATGTACTGGAATGATATCCCAGGACTAATGCATTCGAAGGCTTTCATCTCCAAACCCTCTAAAAATATAACTAAGCAGATTCTAGAGTGGGATAGGAAAGACCTACGCATTCTTATAGGACTGCTTACGGGACACTGTCGTCTAAGATACCACCTGAACAAAAAAGGGTGTGAGTCAAACTTCAGACTGTCGCTTCTGCAGTGTGGAAGACGAGACTGCAGAACACATATTATGTTCTTGCTCCGCACTGGAAAATACTAGGCACCGCATTTTTGGTTTCCCAAAATTGGAGCCTAACGACTTTAAACAGGTCTCGCCCCAGACAACCATTGACTTCGCAAGGAGGATTGGTTTGTATGGCGATTTATAACCCTAGGGGTGAGCCACAATAGACCCAACGGTGGTCGCAGTGGAGGGGTGATTGAGCGCCCCACTCACATTGAACCTAACCTAACCTAACAATGCAGTAAAAATATAGGTAGGTACCTCAGCCTAAGAATAAAAATATAACTTATATGTCTATGGTAGGTACTGTCCGATATAAAGATGAAAGGGACACGAGCGTCATATCAAAAGAATACGCAAGTACGAACTAGATTTAATTTTAAAGTGAAAGAAAGCAACGCATGTTGATGACGCTCGTGGCCCATTCAACTTTAAATCGCACTCGAAGGTAAAGTTAAATTTTGGGCTATATACTTAAGGTTTTGATAGTGGTGGTGTTTATAAGGATAATAAGTACATAATTTATTTCTAGCAATTACAAATAATAAAGATAAGAATAATAAACAACCAAACGTTTATAATAAAATTACAGCTGTTTCATTACAACGATCATTGTTAGATTGCCATATTCAAGTTTTTTTTTTTTAAGAAACTCCCTGATGTAGTAATTAAGACTAGACCAAGACCAAAAACAAAATTTATATGTCCTGAAAGAACTCGAAATAAAAAGACATCTAGCATATCAACAATTTCAATTTGTTAATTACAAATAAATCTTGGAAGTTCTTCACTATTAAACTTTTTACTTTGATTGATTCATATTTTATTCATAGATAAGATATGCATATAAGACAAATATATTACGTTATTGTAAAGATCAGCATGATATAGTTTTTCCTGGTTTTTCTATATCATTCCACAGTTATTTTGATCTTAATGCATCCAGGATAATCCCTTAGGGCTAATAACTTATAGACTTTAATATTTTCATGTCATTACTTCCATACATGGTCAATCCTTAATACTACTTAATCAGGTAGTTACCTTGAAAATACAATATATAACTTAAATATGTCAATCTGCTCGTTGTAGGGAAACAGCTGTAATTTTAATTTCATAGTTATTTATGTTATAAGTATTAAAAGTACATGTTTAAGGCATGCATGTGAAGGTTTGCAGAATGAGCGAAGCGATTTTGTATATCATAAAATATTTTTTCTACAAACGTTTAAATAAAGTAATTATACAGTTTGAATTAAATTATAAAAACCTGTATTAATACATCCAAAGGAGATAATTTTAAATTGCATCGTATATTACGGACCTTAGCAACCATTGTTGATATTTACTAATGTTTTGATGCATCTGTCAGACGTTTGTTAGTTTTATTTAAAGAAATTGATTTGTCAAATTGCACAAATTGTACTAGTAATATTAATGTTAATAAATAAAATCTAAATATTTTGGCGTTTGCTTTCAAAATCTGACAATTCACTTTTGAAAGCAGTGGCATAAACATTTTAAGGCAATCAGTGCCATAAAGTGATTTTAATTAATGTGACATTTTTAAGGCTTCTATGGAGTGCTAAAAGTGGCATTTTTAACACGTTTGTAGAAAAAAGCTATTTTTTTTAACTAAAGATGGAAGTTGCCATTAAACGAATAGGTGTTTATTATTGTTAGTAATTAGTAAATTACTTAATTTATATACATTTAACACCTTATACAATGTTATTCAGTTTTATTCTTCATATGAGTGGCAGACAAAAGCGCTTAAGCCAAGAAAATTATACTTCCATACTTGGTCTAATCTTAACACTACTTAATCAATATCAGGTAGCTACAAATAAAAAAATAACTTCAATATGTCAATCTGACGATGTCTGTTGTAGCGAAACAGCTGTCATTGTATTATAAAAGCTAATTTTATAATTAAACGTAAGAGTTTAGTTAAAATGTTTAGTTTTTTTATTTTTCTTACTAAGATGGAAGCACAGGTAAATGATGAATACAATTTAAGTAGTTTAGTTTAATGAATTGTTTTGCTAATTGAGATTTCTTTCATTCTCTAGTTTTGAGGAAAAAGTTAAATGTTCTTAATAAATTGGCTTGGAATAAGTTTTGTTAAAAATATAACTTAAATTATATTGTATAATTGATTTCTACTGGGTGAGATAATTCAGGCAGTATGTTTTTCGCCAAATTGTCATTGTCGCCATAATAAGACATTTTGAACCATATCACACTTTCAAAGGAAATTAAATTGATAGGGTAACGCGTCAAAATACTGCTTTTTCTAAGTAGATTATGGGCAGTTTTTCAGACATTTATTGCTGCATAATACTGAAAAATTACATTCTCTTTAATTACGTGATCATAAAATAATTTTTTATTATAATATTGTGTGAAATATTCAAGCAACTGTAAAATGCTTCTGTCGGTTTAGAGGTTCCTAAATATTTATTCATTAAATGCGCAACTACAATTTTAGTATTTATTAAATTTATTCATCAAAATTAGCTAAAACCCAAAGTTATTATGATTAAATAGGTATTTTCAATACCTGTCAAACGAGATGTCACTTGCCGTAACGTCCCATTTAAAATTATTGGTCACATTGGCCGTGTCACCTATGACTATTACATTACCTATTAAAACTAGTTGAGAAGGCTACGTCCGTTTATCTCCTCTCTCCATAATTTACTATTATAAGTATAACCGTTCAAAAAATATAAGGGAGGAGGGGACTTTCGGCTAGCACTGTATATAGTTTTAGTGATTACAGAATGTTTTGGGAGAATATTTTTTCTGGAAATTACGCATGTCTTTGTTTTGCACATTACAATGATATAAACATCCAAAACTTAAAATTACTAGGAAACTATAAAGTATTTCATTTAAAAATTTTATGTTTACACATAAAAAATTATTTTACCTACGACCACCGCTGTGAGTGGTCAATAACACACAGTCAATCAATGTAAGATGCTTTAAAGCGCACGGAAAAGAAAACACACAATTGTAAAGTAAATCGCACGCTTTCCCCAGCAACCACTTGGTAACTGTCAATAGACGTCGGCATTTTATTCAAAATCTCTTATTTACATATATTTAAAGTTGAATTTCATAGTATATATAAATTGCAAATTACATTTATTGGATATAAGATTGCATTTAATACTTTAGGTTATTTGGAATTACATATTTGTTCCGTTTCATCAACCCACTTTTTATGTAATGAAGTTAATTATTTAAACATTTAGAATATTTTTAATACAGAGATAGGTACTTTTTAAAAATACTTACAAAGGTGTTTCAACTTTTAGACATGGATTACGGACCTGACAGATACGGCAAATACCTGTGTTCGATCAGCTCCGAAAAACAAGCAAAAAGTTATAGATACCGTTTGTGAAAAATCTTAAAACTTGTGCAACCTCTATTTGACACTTAGTGAATTATCAAAATACACGTAAGTCACCAATATATTATCAAAAACAGAGTAAAACTACAAAATACAGTTAAAATTCCATACCTTCGATATCAATATCGTTCAAAAACCAGAGATTAGTAGACTACTTTTTGTCCTGTCGATAAAAAGGCAGGACCGCACTTAGGACAATAAATGAACTACTACAATGGAAATACCTAGCACGTCGCAAACTGAAAATATTTCTTCACCTACTAACCAAATGTCATATTCCACCGCTTTAACAAAAAATGCAGAACCTCTACCACCTTCAAAAGAGCAAGCCATTATATTCAATTCGTTAAATGGACCCAAGTTAGAAGACTACTTATATCAAATCGGAGACATTGTCAACCCAAAAATATCATCTACGCCTCTCGGATGTCCAATAATAGAATATGTGTGTATCTATCATCAAAGACAATTGTAGACTCATTCTTCAACAGTTGTAGAGGCGAATTTGCCATTCATGGCACGAAAATTTCAGCACGTAGGCTAATTACCCCTGCTGAAAGACTTGTTCTTTCAAATGTTTGTCCATCAATCTCGAATCAAGTACTAATTGCAGCTTTGCAAAACTTAGGCGTAACAACTATTTCTCCTATTTTGTCCTTAAGAATCGGAACCACAAAACCAGAGTACAGTCACATACTCAGCTTTCGGCGCCAAGTTTTCATAACTCCTCTCAACAACCTCGAAATACCAGAAAGTATACTTGTCCAAGAGAACGACACGTCTTATCGCATATTCCTCACATTGGATGGACAGGTTTGTTACAAATGTAAGTAAACTGGTCATTTAGCTTCAAAATGCCCCAATAGGGTAAACCTAAACCTACCTCAATCTGAACAAATCAGTCACTCTCAAAATTTGTCTGAAACAAACATTTCCCCTACCCATGAGATAACTCACCCAACCCAAAACACAGCGGCTGAAAATGTAACCCCGACACAGTCAAAAGAACAAGAAATCTGTCTTGCAAACTCCCACTACAAACACCAACATCATCGAAACTGTCACTGCTTTATCGCAAATTATTTCAACTCCAACCGAAAATAGCATGGAAACCCCTACGGAGAGTTCACAAAATAGCAATAAAAGAACACTATCTCAAGTTTCAAGCCCAATACTAGAAACTGAACCCAATAAACCATCTTTCAAAACACCTGATCCACCAAAGAAACATAAAACAGAAAAAAACACACTGGAAAAACTTCAACCCATTAAAGAACTTATTCAAGACAATCAGGAAAATTTCGTTGTCAATTTTGAACAGTTAGCAGATTTATTAACTAACATAAAAGGCAACCCAGATCCTAATCCGAAACTACACGACGGACTATGAAGGCTTAATTGAAAACATAAAGACGATTTACTCAAAACTCCAAGGAAAGTCATTGAAAACTCAACTTACTAAAATCAGAAAACGGCTAGAAAGATATACTTCAGAAGGTCCTATAGATCAGGAGCCCATAAGTGACTCCTCAGACACCTGTTAAATTTAAAACATGGCTGTATTACAATGGAACCTTAACGGATACTACCTTCACTTAGAGATGCTAAAAACTCTTATAACCAAATACGACCCAAGTGTTTTATGCCTACAAGAAACGCACTTCAAAAATAACAACATACATAAACTAAAAAAATTTACCGGGTTCTACAAAAACCGAATTGGGGTGAAAAGTTGGGGAGGAGTAGCAATATATGTAGGAACAAATTTTCAAGCAAATGAAATTCCTATCCATACAAATTTTGAAGCAGTTGCAGTTGCCGTACATTTTCCCACAAAAATAAATATTTGCAACATATACATTCCATCCGATACTACTCTACAAAAAGAAGACTTGATAGATCTGATATCCCAAATACCAAATCCTCGTCTGATAACTGGAGACTTCAACGGACATAACTTCATATGGGGCTCCGAAACAAAGGATGCAAGAGGAAATGTGATAGAAGAAGCTATAAAGGACTTAAATCTCACTCTCCTTAACGACGGGACGAAAACCAGATTCAACTCATACAATGGTACAATGTCCGCCATCGAGCTAACGCTCTGCAATCCCTCACTACTGCCCCACTTAACATGGGAAGTTGTACCTCACTTATATGATAGTGATCACTTTCCAATATGCATATTAGACAACAGATATACTTGTACCGAAACAAAACCATTACAGAAATGGATACTCCAAGAAGCCAACTGGGAAAAATATACAAACATCACTGAAACAACATTAACTAATTTTACCTACGAGGAAAACATAGATCAGTCCATATCAAAACTTAACAACCTTATCCTCTCTGCTGCTAAACAGGCAGTACGATTAACAAGCAACATTAAACATCACACACCAGTCTCGTGGTGGAACAAAGAATGTCACGAAGCTCTAAAGGCAAGCAAACATGCCTTTAATCGATACAAAAGGCACAAAACTGCTGAAAATCTAGCTCAATTTAAAGAACTCAGGGCTAAAACAAGATTTGTCTTTAAAAAAAGTCGGAAAGCCTCCTGGGTAAACTTCGTACAAAGTATAAGCAACTCGGAAAATATTTCTACAGTTTGGAAAAAAATCAGATCCATATCGGGTGCCAAAACTTATCAGAAAATTAACACTATTCAACAGGATGGGATAATAACCTCAAATCCAGACGAAATAGCAGCTATAATGGCGAACACTTACAAACAATACTCAAGTAACTCAAATTTTGAGAACGACTTCTTAAGAAATAGAATAGTTTCAGAAGAACTTTTAATAGACTACACCAATCAATCAGGTTACAACAAACCACTTTCTTTAGCGGAAGTAGATGAAGCATTAAATAGTTTCAAAGATTCAAGCCCAGGCCCTGATAACATACACATTTCCTTTCTGCAACACTTGGCGGACTCCGGTAGGAAAATACTGCTTCAAATACTCAATGAAATTTGGCAAACTCACGTATTTCCAGAACAGTGGGCCCAGGCAACTTTAGTACCAATTTTAAAACAAGGAAAAAAGAAAACACTTGTAGAATCATACAGGCCCATTGCACTAACATGCACCTTGTGTAAACTCATGGAAAAAGTTGTCAACAACCGACTATTATGGGAACTAGAACACCGGAAATTAATAATTCCAGAACAAAGTGGCTTTAGAAAACAGAGAAGTACAATTGACAACATAATTGATCTAGAAAGTGATATACATGAAGCCTTCGCGAATAAACAGAAATGTCTAGCAATATATTTTGACATAAATAAAGCCTTCGATACCGCTTGCAGATCCAATATGCTAAACACATTAAAACAGTGGGATATAGATGGGAATATGTTGGCATTTATAAAAAATTTCCTCTACAAAAGAACGTTCAGAGTTAGGGTAAATGGTATAACCTCAACCGAAGAAATACAGCAAAACGGTACTCCTCAAGGTTCAGTAATTAGCCCTACCCTATTCCTTGTAGCAATCAATGGCATCTCTGAAAATATAGTTAAGCTAATAAAAATCAGAGTTTTCGCCGATGACTTAGTGATATATATCAAGAGCCGAAACATCGAAACAATGCAGGAACTAATGCAAAACCAACTAATAAATTTTGAACTTTGGTCGAAAGAGTCTGGCTTCCGCTTCTCTCCCTCAAAAACAAAATGCCTACTTTTTTCTAAAACTGCTATTGATCAAACACCTAATCTCAGTCTCCACGATCAACAACTAAAATTTGTCGACAATGCAAAATTTTTAGGCATGATTTTTGATTCCAAACTAAACTGGAACGAACACATAAAAACTCTAGTACTCTCCTGTCAAAATGGTATAAATATTCTAAAAGTGCTTGCAAACAGAAACTGGGGCTCAGACCAGAAGACATTACATCTTTTGTACAAAAATCTTATAAGATCCAAAATATATTATGGGTCCATTGTGTACGCCTCCACCAAAAGCTACATCTTAAAAAACCTGGACACCATTCACAATAATGCTTTGGGAATTATATCAGGTGCGTTCCGAACCTCGCCAGTTGAAAGCTTGTATGCTGAATTAGGAGAACCGTCACTATCACATAGAAGACAGATGTTAACACTAACATATTTCACTTCTATCCTAGGGAAAGTTGAACATCCAACATACGGAAATGTACACACTAGTAAATACTCCAACCTATTCCAGCAACAAAAAAGATCAGACCCTCCTTTCTATGAAAGAGTACGGAAATATTCCTCAGACTTCCACATCGAAAATCCCGCAACATACAAAAATAGAGACATATCACCATCCTTCCATAGATAAATCCCTGATTATTCACAAAAAAACGAAACTCCCATGTGCGTCATAAAACAGGCTTTCCACACCCTACTAAATCAGTACCAAGAATATTATCAAATATATACTGATGCCTCCAAAACTTCAAATGGCGTCGGAGCTGCAGTTATTACTCCTGACAATAAATTAACTTTCAAACTTCCACCCCTCAGCACTGTATACACGGGAGAAATGTATGCACTATTCCAAGCTGTAGCACACGCAAAAAGCTCTAACTTCCCCAAATTCCAAATAATAACAGATTCCCTCAGTTCACTTGAGTCCATCCAAAAAATTTATGATAGTCATCCTATTTCGCTCTCCATAAAAGCAACCCTAGATGAACTACACACCACTGGCAAAGACGTACAATTTATGTGGATACCATCCCACATCGGAATCCTAGGAAACGAAGAGGCAGACCGGCAAGCAAAAGAGGCCATCGAAAGTGAAAGTGCAAAATTAGTGCAAGAAACGACGGTTAGTGACATAAAAGCCTACGTCAAGGAAAAAGTGTACGGTGCGTGGCAGTGCCAGTGGCGAGAATCCAAAGGAAAGCTACGCGAAATAAAACCCGATGTAAAACCGTGGAAGACAATACCTACAAAGCGCCCACATCAAGTTCTGCTAACTCGACTAAGAATAGGTCACACTAGACTAACCCACCAGCATCTGTTCGCGAAAATGGAAACACCTAAATGTGATCTGTGCAGATGTGACTTAACAGTAAAACATTTTCTAATTGACTGTCCTAAGTATCAACAACAGAGACAAAACAACAATCTACCCCGGAAAATTGAAATTTTATTAGGAAATGACTGCAAAGTAAACTCTTTAGTTAAGTACTTGACCGAAATACAATTAATTCATAACCTGTAAATGCACCAAGTCGCTAATAACCCACATGGTTGATGCGACTAATTAAAAATAAAAAAAAAAACTTTTAGACATAATCGTAACTTGTCCTGTAACTTTAATTTCACTTCAGTCAATTTACAAAACCCTTTTGAATATTTAGAATTCACTATATTTCAATATTACGCGAGAAACTGATCACCAACACTAAATAAATTACTATAGAACAACGAAAATGTGTCTCACTACACTATGGAGTTCATTCCAAAACGACATATTATTTGAAATCTGTTTTGTAGATTAGAGAATGAGTCTGGCGGAATGACGTGTGTGAAATGCTTCTTACGACACAGGTTACATAATATTAGGTACTATTAACACAAGCTCCATAATAAGATTAAAAATAAAGAAATCTTAAAAAAAAGTCTAAATAACAGGTTTTTTTAATAACTATAGCAATTTATTTATAATTATTACCATTCATAATGTTTAATTAATTTTATAATTTTAATTGTATTAAAAATATAAAATTAATATCTATAATAAAATGTATTTATTCATTTGGATACTTACTTAATAGGTTTAATGCAAAAACTAATCGAAACACCCTAAATTATCTTGAACCTTTATATGATATGATAGTAATATTTATTTTAAGCCTATCTATTTGTAACTTTATATCTGCATCTTATATCTGATAGAAACTACTACTACCATTTAACTAATTGTTAACTTTACACCAAACTTCGCTATATCGAAACGTAACCGTTTTTGTATTGTTATTACTTATACCACTATACTTGGTGGAAATTTATATATTTAAAATAATTATTTCTTTAGAATGTGTTATACTGTTGATTATGTGTTTTAAACAAACATAAACTTAGTGCTTTTAAAAGTAGTGTTTATTCTACTTAGAAACATTTTCGATGTGTAAATGCACGTTGTACATTTTTTTACTGTCAATATACATACATGTATAATAATTTTTCATCGATTTTATGAATAATAGAAATAACAATACCCTGGATGCAAGTGGAAACAATTTTCCACTTTTTCATTATTTTTTTTTATTTTTTTTTTAATATTAGAAATGTTTTTGGGATCTGGTCAATAAGAACGAAGGCTGATTAAAATGTTGTGGATTACACTCTTTCGTACCATAGGGATTTCACTTAATAAATACCGCAAATCGTTTATCCTTAGATCTCTCTCGCCCTTACTGGGATTTAAGGTTTAACGTCGAATAATCCTTAAAATATTTGGTATCCAGATACTTCTATGGTTTAGTTTTCTGTCGATCCGATTTACATGTAGTTACATACTCGTCTGGCACATTAGCTGTACTTTTTTTTTATTCATTTTATTGGAGAGGGTTTCAAGATTCACACTTTCTCTGAAAATGGATGGGAACAGGCTTTTGTCTATATTACTATATTAGATATTTAGTATATATTCCGAAATATATAGGCGTATAGGCGTGCAAAGCATCATGTAGGTTTTAAATTAAAGCATAAATACTTGTTAACCTAAAATTCACCAAACAGTAATACAAAAAGCTACATACACACCTGTATATAAAGAACAATCTTGCACATCGCCGTTCCAAACCACCAAGTGCTCGTAACATCCCATATTACTGAAGGAGGCAAGCAAAATAGAATTACCAGAAAATCGGCCAATGCCAAGTTCACAATAAAGTAATTAGTAACTGTACGCATACTGTGATTTCTGTAAACCGCCACACACACTAAACAGTTTCCTACTAAACCGATTACGAAAACCAATGAATGCATGACGATTAAAACCCAAGTCCAGGCTTTCGGATGAATAAACTGTAGATATTCTTCGAATGTTGTGAAGTATGTGTAGTTACCAGCATCTTCTGCAACAAAAGATCAAAGAATTAAAATTAACATTTACTGTTAATATTATGTACATATTTAAAGATACGAATGATCAAGAACAAACGTATGTGTACCAGTGGTAAAATATGCAATTATTATAATTTTATTAGCTTAAGCGCTTTTGACTGCCACTCATATTAAAAGCTAAAACTAAAAAAATTTTGTTTTTTCAAGGTAACTACCTGATGTTGATTACTTAAGTAGTATGAGGATTGACCAAGTGTTAAAGCGAAAAGACATAACAATATAAAAACCTAGATGTTAATAGCCCTAAGGGATTATCCTAGATGCATTTCCCTCTAAGATCAGTATAACTATGGAACGATATAGAAAAACTAGGAAAAAACTATATTATGCTGATCTTTACAATATCCTAAATAACCTAATATATTTGTGTTACATTTATGTCTTATCTATGCATAAAATGAATACTAAATGAAAGTAAACAGTTTAATAGTGGAAAACTTCCAAAAATGAAAATACCATAAAAGATAACTATTTTGAAAACGGAGGAATTTCTTGAAAAAACAAAAAAAATGCAAATCGTACTTATAGATGATTTTAATGGTCAAATGGGTCAAAAAATAGACGATTGCGTCGGTATTGTGAAAATATTGTGAATAACAATGGACAAAGACTAAGAACAATAAAAAACTGAACGGTTAAACTAAACTTCCACTATTTATTGGAAAAATTCGCTTTAAAATTCAATTACAGCTGTTTCGCTATAACTAGCATCGTCAGATTGACATATTGAAATTACATTTTGTTTGTTTGTAACTAGGTACTTGATGTTGATAAGTAGTTAAGGCTGGACCAAGTAAGGAAGTAATAAGACATAACAATATTAAAGCCTAGATAAGCCCTAAGGGATTATCCTGAATGTATTTTCCGCTAAGATCAGTATAACTGTACAATGATATAGAAAAACCAGGAAAAAACTATATCGTGCTAATCTTTACAATATTTAATACCCAGGTATGTAAATATAAAATGTAATACTTAACCAAAAGAAGCACAAAAAGTAGTTTAAAAGGCCCAAAAAATGTGGATTAAAGAGGAAAGTTGAAAAAGGTTTAAAATTAGAGATTTTCTAGACATTTTCATCAAAACTGTTCATTCAGAATTAACTTATTCCATGCATTCAGTAGAATTTGACTACTTAGATGATACAATTAGAGAACAGGTTAGCATTTTGAAACATAATAAATATCAAAAACAGTTAAGTAAATTAGAAAAATTAATAAATTTACAACAAAACACAACACATTATACACAACACAATAACACAGTAAATACTCACATACCAGTACATTTTGCTCCTCGGTTCGCAAATCTATCAGACAACTATTTTTTCAAATAATGAAAATACATTTTTAGGTAAGGTTTTAAAATATTGCATACCTCCTAAATTTACTAATAATATAAAAGAAATTTTAGCTACAGATTCTGAAATAGCTTTGAAAACTAAATCAAATAATTTTATTTATGAAAAAATGCAAATAGCAAATCTCATTAGAGGTATAAAACCAATCAAATTTAAAAGTCAAAGTCAAAGTATTAAAAATGACATTTTAGCTTTAAAATCAATCAAAAATAGAGTAGATGAAAATAACCCGATTATAACATAATCAGATAAGGGTAACTAAACAGTAATTTTAAAAAAAGAAGATTATAAATCTAAAGTGAATGATTTCATAATGTCAAGTAATGTCAAAATTCTAAAAAAACGATACTACTCAAAAATTTTCTAACCAAATAAGAGAATATGTAAATCATTCAAATTACCTATTTAATGACTTTGATAAAAAATACCTACTAAATAAAAATCCTCAATGTCCAGAATTATATGGAACAATTCAATTACATAAAAAGTCAAAACCAATTAGACCTGTAGTTTCGTATGTTAACACTCCTTATACTAAAGTAGCTAAAAAATTAAATAGTATTCTAAACAATTATGGTTCCACATCTAAATATTCAGTATTAGATGAAAGAAATATCCATCTAGGTAAAATATCAAACATAATTGATCTATTTGAGGTATGCATTAGTCAAAATTATTTTACTTTTGATAACAAATACCGAAAACCGTTTACACTACCACTACACCAACACACACTTTTATATGCCTGACGCGCGTTTCGATAACCAAGTTATCTTCTTCAGAGACCGAAGGTAAACTAAAGCTATGCCTACAAACTAACCTTATATATAGAACATTTTTAGCGCCAAATGTTTTCGCGGTAAATCTTTTGGCGGCAAAGCCAATTTTTAGCGCGAAAGCATTTTTACAATAAGTTTTCTTATAATAAACTATAAAGTGGACTATCTGGGATAGGTCCTTTGTCCTTATTTAATCTATTTTTACATTTAATAATTTCTATACTTTCAAATGCATCCAACAATCTATTGTTCGATACATTTTTTAACAATTTTAAACTATCTACATTTACAGAATGGTTTTTGGTAAAAGCATGTTCGGCAATACTAGATTTTTCTATACGTCCATATTTTAGATGAGCTAAATGTTCTTTAAATCTTGTTTTAACCGATCTTTTTGTTTGCCCAACATACTTTTTATCACAATCATTACAGCTTATTTCATATATACCGCTTTTTTCCAGATCTTCTCTCTTATCCTTCGGATTTCCTAACAATTGTCTCAGGGTGCCACTAGTTTTATGAACTAAACCTAATCCCACCGTGCCGAAAATTGTATTCAATCCTTTGGTATACTGAGGGATAAATGGTAATGAAATGAATTTCCTATCGTTGTGTTCTCGCTGGAAAAAGGTGGTTTCACAAAGAGATTTCTTAAAACTATGGCGATTGATCAGCTTATGAATTAGTTTTCTATCATATCCATTAAGTACAGCTATATCCTCAATTAAATTCTTTTCTCTGTTATATCTTGTTTTGTTTAAAGGAAAATGAATTAATCGATGAACCAAAAAATGAAAACTTGCCATTTTGTGTTGATTACAGTGAAAAGAATCTATCGGAATATACCTATACGTAGCGGTGTCTTTCCTAAAAATATCAAATTCTAACTTGTTATTATTTCTTATTACTAATGTGTCCAAAAATGGTAACTGTTCATTATTTTCTAGTTCAAACGTGAATTTTATGCTTGTGAATTTTGAATTTAATTTTGAAATGAAATCTTCTACTGATGATTTCTTCGTATTGAAAACTGACTGCGAAAATGTCGTCCACATATCTACACCATATCCTTGGGAAATACTCGAACTCTTGACTGATCTGTGTTTCAAAATTGCTCATAAAAAGGTTGGCTATAAATGGTGATAAACAATTACCCATTGCTGTTCCTTCATATTGTTGATAAACCTGATTGTTGTATTGAAAATAATTTTGGTCCATGCATAGTTTAGCTAATCGTAGGTATTCAGTTCTAACTTCAACACCCAGATCATTTAAGATGAGTAGTTCTTCCAGATACTGTAAAGTTTGTGGAATCGGTACGCTAGGAAATAAAGAACTAACATCGAACGAGATTAAAATTTCCCCATCTTCTAGAACAACATCTTTAACTTTCTTGATAAATTCTAATGAATTTTTAACTGAAAAACTATTACATTTTTTGGGTAGATTTTCAAACTCGTTCGATAACCATTTTGAAATATTATAACTAGGTGTACATGTAGCTGAAACAATAGGTCTCATTGCCTTCCCAGGTTTATGTATCTTCGGAAGGCAATAAAGCTTTGACAATGTAGGGTTACTTACAGTTAATTTATACTTTAACGAATCGGTGACAAGGTTCTTACAACTTTTGAGAGTGCTCTTCACCATGGAAATCATTTTGTTTAGTGGATTTTTTTGAATCTTAACGTAAGGACCATTCTCGATCAAGTGATCCACTCTTTCGAAATAGTCTTGTTTGTCCATTATAACAACCTTGTTTCCTTTATCAGCTTTTAAGTAAAAACATTCCTTCTGCCTCAAACCTTTGACAATAATCCTAGTTTTCTTAATTCCCTGTAAATTTTTGTTCTTATTTGAAATATTTTTGGAAATTTGATTCTTACAAGCTTCCCGAACATAAACCTTGGCATCATGAGAGAGATATTGAACAGAACTTTCAATATGTCCAATCAATTCACCCAAGTTCCCACGAGAAGGCACGGCAAAATTCAAACCCTTGTTTAACAACTCTGTTTCACTGCTGTCAAAAGTTTGGGAAGAAATATTTTCAACAATATTAATAGGTTCCAAAGAAATTGTTTTAGGTTTTGGTTTTAATTTCTTTAGTTTTTTACTCAAGATCGACATTTTCTTCTTAAATTTTGAATGAATAACCCTAAACATCTTTCTTTGGAATTCACACCAATGTTCATATTCTACATTACTTAACTTATGTGTTAATTTTTTGTAAAGTCCATATGCCTCTATTTCAAGCATACTTCGTTTACTGTACAGATATTTGGTTTCTAATGCTAACCATTTTTTCTTTGCAATTTCACAAACTTTATCTGACACTGCACTTTCACTTATATTTATTTTTACAACTTTTGGAAAAACATTAAATTTACGACATGATTTTAGGATATGGTGTAGATATGTGGACGACATTTTCGCAGTTTTCAATACGAAGAAATCATCAGTAGAAGATTTCATTTCAAAATTAAATTCAAAATTCACAAGCATAAAATTCACGTTTGAACTAGAAAATAATGAACAGTTACCATTTTTGGACACATTAGTAATAAGAAATAATAACAAGTTAGAATTTGATATTTTTAGGAAAGACACCGCTACGTATAGGTATATTCCGATAGATTCTTTTCACTGTAATCAACACAAAATGGCAAGTTTTCATTTTTTGGTTCATCGATTAATTCATTTTCCTTTAAACAAAACAAGATATAACAGAGAAAAGAATTTAATTGAGGATATAGCTGTACTTAATGGATATGATAGAAAACTAATTCATAAGCTGATCAATCGCCATAGTTTTAAGAAATCTCTTTGTGAAACCACCTTTTTCCAGCGAGAACACAACGATAGGAAATTCATTTCATTACCATTTATCCCTCAGTATACCAAAGGATTGAATACAATTTTCGGCACGGTGGGATTAGGTTTAGTTCATAAAACTAGTGGCACCCTGAGACAATTGTTAGGAAATCCGAAGGATAAGAGAGAAGATCTGGAAAAAAGCGGTATATATGAAATAAGCTGTAATGATTGTGATAAAAAGTATGTTGGGCAAACAAAAAGATCGGTTAAAACAAGATTTAAAGAACATTTAGCTCATCTAAAATATGGACGTATAGAAAAATCTAGTATTGCCGAACATGCTTTTACCAAAAACCATTCTGTAAATGTAGATAGTTTAAAATTGTTAAAAAATGTATCGAACAATAGATTGTTGAATGCATTTGAAAGTATAGAAATTATTAAATGTAAAAATAGATTAAATAAGGACAAAGGACCTATCCCAGATAGTCCACTTTATAGTTTATTATAAGAAAACTTATTGTAAAAATGCTTTCGCGCTAAAAATTGGTTTTGCCGCCAAAAGATTTACCGCGAAAACATTTGGCGCTAAAAATGTTCTATATATAAGGTTAGTTTGTAGGCATAGCTTTAGTTTACCTTCGGTCTCTGAAGAATATAACTTGGTTATCGAAACGCGCGTCAGGCATATAAAAGTGTGTGTTGGTGTAGTGGTAGTGTAAACGGTTTTCGGTATCATTTTCGCCAACGGTTCCAGATTCAACATTTTAGTTTGATAACAAAGTTTATATTCAAAATGAGGGTCTTCCCATGGGAAGTCGTATTTCTCTAATTTTAGCAAATATATTTATGGATAATTTAGAAAACAAAATCTGTAATTCTAGTTATAAAAACAATATTGTATTTTGGTATAGATATGTTGATGTGTTAGCAGGTTTTGTAGGTAGCAAACGGCATTAAATTATTTAATATACAGATAACCTACACAAACAGATGTAACCATACCATATAATTCAAATCATCCACTATCACATAAATTAGCAGCTTATAATTTTATGATACATAGAGCATTTTCAATTCCAATGAATAAAAATAATTTTAATAAAGAAATTGACACCATAAAAAAAACAGCTACATCTAATGGCTATCCAATACATTTGATAAATAAATTAATTAATAAGAAAGAACAAAAAGTGTCACTAGAACTAATATTTCCAAAAAAAATTAAAAAATTAAAAGCTATTAAAGTATTACTCTAGTAAATAATGAAATTGCGTAAAAGCAAAAAATACTTTTTATAATCAAAAGTAAAGTCGTCATGTGAATAATTTTACCCTAAAATTTATTATGAAGTTACCGTTTCATACGCTCATTGGTCCTTTAATGAAAAATAATCATAAATCTATAATAGTATATTAAACAACGCATTTCATATGGAATTCTGTTATGACACGAGTTCAAGTTTAAAAAACGAATCGCGAAGCGATGAGTTTTTTAAAGAACGAGTGTTACAACAGCCATATGAAATAAGTTGTTTATAATATTTTTTATATTTTGCCCTTTTTACCATTTTTTAAATTAATTTTTTATTTTTATGTAATTACGAAAATTTTTATTTTAAGAAGTATGTCGGCAGCACTGTGTAATTTATAAAATTTGACAGTTGTGACATTTAAATTATCAAATGTTAATGTTTTAAAATGAATAATATACCAATAATAATATATTATATAAGTAAAATATTATATTTATATTCACAGATACTTTCTTAAAGAACAATATAAAATTAATAAATTGCTATTAGCCACAAATGTCATTGTCAATAGTCTTGCCTTTAGATACTTCACTCATGTCGCCAACCATTTAAAACAAAAATTTGCGTGCTTAAAAGTTACATTACGATACGCAAATGCGTTTTATAATGAAGATTTTTATAAGTGCAAAATATAAAATAGCATATTAAACAACGCATTTCATATGGAATTCTGTTAGGACACGAGTTCAAGTTTAAAAAACGAATCGCGAAGCGATGAGTTTTTTAAAGAACGAGTGCCACAACAGCCATATGAAATAAGTTGTTTATAATATTTTTTATATTTTGCCATTTCATCATTGTTTAAATTTATTTATTATTTTTATGTAATTACGAAAATTTAGATTTTAAAAAGTATGTCGGTGGCACTGTGTAATTTATAACATTTAACAGTTTTGACATTTTAACTATGAAATGTTAATGTTTTAAAAGATTTTAAAATGACTAATACACCACTAATAATAATTATATAAGTAGAAAATGATATTCATATTCACAAATACTTTCTTAAAGAACAATATAAAATTAATAAATTGCTATTAACCACAAATGTCATTGTCAATAGTCTTGTCATTAGATACTTCACTCATGTCGCCAACCATTTAAAACAAAAATTTGCGTGCGTAAAAGTTACATTACGATACGCAAATGCGTTTTATAATGAAGATTTTTATAAGTACAAAATATAAAAAAGTTATTTGCGCACATCCCACATTATCATTTTCTCCTTTCTATGTGCTAGTTCTGGGAATTTTAGGAATGGCGTTAAGTATATTTGATATCATTAGGATAATTAAATGTGGACCTGTGCTACCTAGCAGTCTTTGGAGGGAACGCTTGAAAACAAGTACTTTAGTACTACCAGAGGTTGAACGAGATATCAAACTAAATAGTGTATTGAGCCAACAAATAAATAAAAAAAAACTAAAATAAGAATATATAAAGTAACTGTTGAAAGTATTATTAATACCTGTGGATCGGAACTATGGTGTATCTATAAGAGAAAAAAATACAAACTAAACGGAGATGGACTATTGGCGGAGATGTAGAAATACAATATTGGACCGACAACGAGAAATTAACATATACGAGAAGTAATGGGAATACACACAACCATAATTGATACTATAGAATAAACCATAGAATAGACCATTTAAAAGGATACCTGACGATCGTTTGCCTAAGAGCATAATAGATTGGCTGCCAAAAAATTAAAGGTCGTCCTCGACAATCATGGAAGAAGGAAGTTAAGGAAGCTTTGGAAGCAAAAACCCTAAATGATGGGGATTTGATGAACAGAAAAAGCTGACGTCTAGGATGTGAGAAATGGCAATAAGCCGTATTCAACTCGCAATAATGATGGATGAATAATAAAGAGTAAAAGAGTAAAATAAGTAATTATTATAGTTAATAAATTCTGGATTAGGTGCATTTTCTTGTTAGGTTTATCATTTAAAGTTGAAGGTACACCTTTACTATTGTATTTGTATCTGCAAATTGAGGAGGTTGAAGCCCAAAAGCAAATTTCGGCTGTCCTACTTTGTGGGTAGCTAAGTGACTTTTTGAACGTCTACAGTCTTTTACGTCGTCACATCTCTTTCTAAATAATACATAGAAAAGTTACTTAATAGGTTAGTTGTAGACGTTGCTATGTCTATAGATGATTCGGGTCCAAAGGTCATGGATCGAGCGGCCCTTCTCACCAGGGAGTCAGCGATGTGTGCCTTCGTTCAACTAACTATGACTTTATTGTCCCCGGTTGCCTTAGTTAGGGCTTGGTGACATTCCAGCACTGTTCCCAAAGTTATTTTAAAGTATTACTATTATGTTTTAATTTTAGATTTAAAAATTATTAGTTGAAAGCCCAACCTTACAAAACCAACCAAACAAAAATTTTAAATATTTATAAATTTTACCATTAAAAACACAAGTTAGCTTTTTCTCATTTCCAAATGCTTTGGAACAAGAAGTTTATATTTATGGTATGGCTAATTTCAAAAAATCTTTCTGGCGACGTGACATTAATCTAAAATATTAGCTCGTGTTTTAAATGTAAGAACTTTTTTTACCATCTGAGTTTCAATCAAACATAGTTCTTATTTATGGTGCATAAAACAGCTTTTATTTCTTCTCTTATCTAAAAATTCGCACGTAAAATGTTTTATTTTGTATTTATAAGGCACTATAATAATTTTCCTTTAAACTGATTTAGCTGTTCAAAACAATTATTCAAATTCAAATTACTTTAAACTTACTTTAAACGGGATTTGTCCTCAATACTACGGACTATATGTATAATGTTCATAAATTTAGAGTGTAAATACTCTAGTACGTTTATAATAGTGCAAAATATAAAAAGTAATTTTTATTTTCATTACTTTATTTTTCTTTATCACAACGTCAAATTTTCTCAGTGACATTTTATAATAGGCGACTTTTATTGTCATCCAGCTCATATGATTTATAGAATAAAATGCGTGTATAAAAAAAAAATCAAGATCATCAGTTATATAAAAATAGTATTATAGTACGAGAGCCAGCGACACTCGATCCTACGTGATAAGTTTACAAAGGGCCGAATGCAAAACCGCATTGTCGGCCAAGCATATCCTGTGCTCTTGCACTTATAAAAAATTATTAACACCTTCTTTTTTTAAGAAAGTTACGTCATAAGAAATTGTAAAAAAAATTACATGGTAATATAGCTGATATCAAGGAGATTAATAAAATATATGTCGGCCAGCACTTATCCTGTGCTAAATTCTTGTCGGCCAGGGACAAAGGGGTCATTTTTCATTATTGCGCTTACGTCATCAAGAATTTCGAAAATTTTTTTTTATAAATAAAGTTTAGGTCATAAGGAATGAAGGTAAATATGTCGGCCAGGCAAAGTGACCGACCTTGGTTCGAGTCGGTTGGAAAATCTTTCATTATAATTTTATTCATGTGTAATAACATTAAATTTTCTAATTTTATTCGTAAATCATCTTAAACTTTGCCACGTTTTTGACATGCTCGGCTGATATTTTATTTTAAAAACAAAAATTATTTGTCGTTTTTTTTGTTTTCTTTTTATAAATGAGTAACGTGTCCCAAGATTCAATTGGCTCGCCCAATTGCTTAAGACTATTTAAATGTTTATACAAGTTTTCATAAACGTGTTAGATTTTCGTCACGGTAGCCGCTACAATTCTTAATTAACTTTTTTTTATTATTCTGTCTTTCGCATAATGTTCTCCAAGCTGTGCCGTAGCTATCGGCAGTAAAATTCAATGCTTGGATAACGAGAAGAGCAGATTCGATTAAGAACTCTCCCAAATAATGTAATTTTTGGAATATTATTAATGTGAACGTTTGCATGAATTAATGACTCGAACATGTCTCTGAACTTCATCAATGTCTCATAAGCTCCATCAAACTTTGTTAATTTGATCTCAGGCAATTTGACCCCTACGACCAACGGAACCCGTTTTGACAGAACCACCAACGTTCCAACGGCTTGGCCGCTCTATTTAAATGCAAGTTCTCAAATGATGATAAAAAATTTCTCGAAAACTGTTAATTTAGTTTAAAGAGTACCTCATTTTTTTATAAGACCCTTCGCTTCGGTATTATCCTCCGTTTCAGCATTTTTTACACTGAATTCTTGATTTTACTAAATATGTATCTGATAACTAAGAGTAATTATTTCTTTACTTTACTTTATAATGTATTCTTTTCTGTGGACTAGACCAAAAATAAATAACAATCAATCAACAACTGCCAAAAACAACTGAATAAATACCTGGGTAATCGCTTTAATATTTTACGTTTGGACTAGGCCAAATATAACTGAATAGATGGTACAGTACATTTATACTTATTCTGTTCTCACTTCTTAAGGCCAATAAACGACCCTTTTGTACCCTATTGTCGGCCGGCGCTTTAGCCAGGTGTTACCTGCTATAAAATTTGAACGAAACAGGGTGGAATTTACTTTGTTTATAGAAAAAAATAGAAACACATTGATAATCACATATTTTATTACATACCTAGGGATACTATAAATTATTTTTTTAAACATTGTCGTACTTGTTGTTGATCATTGCTTCAAAAAGTCACGTGATGGCAATGTTTAAAAAAATAAATTATACCTACTTACTCATTTAAAAAATATATAAATAAAAAGCTTTTAAAAATACAATATAACATGAAAAGTATCTAAAAATATTACGACTTATAATTATTATTAGGACCTATTTAATTAAATCAGTGTCACTATCACTATCATCCCCTAACTGTATAATTAACTCCTTAACATTACTTGAAAGTGTGGTATATGATTGTTCAACTTTAATTACGTGATCTACATTGTTGCTCCAATTATTTACTGGTATTTTATCTATTTCCCTGGTGATAATACCTAATACAAAACTATTTAAAGTCGGTGTTGTTACGTCTAACTTGCGATTTAAATTGATGCCAAATATGTTCTATAGGGTTAAGACTACAGTGATATGGTGAAAGTCTTAAAACTGAATGTCCCATGCTATTTGCAAACTCATCACAAACATATTTTTTTTCTACATTAAAACATTTTTATTCTTCAAGTAATTGTTTTTTTGAATAATTTTCATGAAAATAAATATTATTGGCGTGCATAAATTCTTGAATAATTGCTGTGGTGTCGCTTGAACAAAGTTTTTGTTTAATTGCCTACTATGATAGCTAGCGTTATCCATAACAATAACACTTTGAGGAGGAATATTGGGAATTAACTTATTTTTAAACCAGTCTTCAAATAAATGTGCAGTTGTGTCGTCATGGTAGTCAAGAGAAGAGTTTTTTATATTTTTTGCACTCAGTGATAAAGCATTTGGAACCCATCCGTTTTTTGATCCCGCATGTATAATTGTTATCCGCTTACCTCTGTTGGATGGTGCATTTGTGTTACATTTACCACTTGAATCGTCCCAACCTTTTGATAGCGTGTCATGGGTATCGTACCACGTTTCATCCAAGTAAATAATCGACCTTCCTTCACTTCTATACATATCTATTTCCGTAAGATATTCTAATCTCCATTTCCGAAATCGTTGCGATTCCATCAGCACTTGTTTTTTGTATATCTTCTTAATTTGAATCCTAGTTTTTTCACAGTCTTCCACAATGTTGTTCTGCCAAACTGTATGCCACTTTCGTCCATTTCTAGTCTCTTCATTAACTTTCCACAGTTAACATGATTTTTAAAACATAAAAGTTAACGCCGGTGTCAGATACCGATGTTTGAAACTGGACAAAAAAAAGTTGTTAAAAAAAAGAAAATGCTCTATACGTTGATTTTGTTGATAAATAAAACGAATTAAACGCATTTTTACAAAAAAAGTTTTATTGGCATATAAAAATTTAAACTTAAAAATAAACTGATATCTTTGGTGAAAATCACAGCTAACTACAAATGAAAAAGAATTAACTCAAAAATCCCTAAGAAAAACATTAGTAAATAATAAAATAATGATTATAATCTTTAAAAAACTAGAGCCTGAATATCAAACATTATTAATAGAGTCAATTAGAAATTCCTTACACAGGCAATTTATATGTTCTAAACATAAAAACTTTTGGCAATTTTTGCACCTGTATTTGGTTCTTCTATTTTTCCTACTACTACAATAGGAGCACCGTCCAAATATTTGCCTATCAGGGGGCAAGTTTTCCGTCTTCATAATCAATATTTGTTTAATTCGTAACTTAATTTGTCGTGGTATATTGTCTTAAATTGCACGTCGGCGAATATGTGCGTCCAGTAGCTGGTAAATTCGAATTGAAAGCATCAAAGAAATTCCGAATGGGTGCTAACTTATCAAATCTTGTTCGATCTTCACAGGTCCTTTTGTCGTCAAAGCGAATATGCCTAAGTAAAAACTTGAATCGAGCTAGGGACATTGGCAGTCTAAAAATTTGCATGGAAGTCCCGTTCGTTCTAAGTGCCTCGGCGTTTATATGGTTATTTTTTGACACTTCGGCAATGTACAAAATGCCTAAAAGGGCTTTCAATTCTAATAAATCAGTTTTTCTAGCAGTTCTATTATTGGGATCATTAACAGTCATTTCGATGTAAATATTCGTATTTCTTACAATTTCTTCCAGCATATCATCAGTAAAGAAGCCGCTCCAGATTTCAATTGGTTAAGTCTGATAACGAGCTATTGCTTTTACACCTGGTAAGAATTTAACGATATTTTCAGCACGTATACGAACTCCACGATTTGCCGTAAAATGCTTTCTCCATTTCTCTTTTCCATCTCTTCCTATGAAATAAGGAACCCTTACTTTCCTTTTAGCTACAAAAACTTCAGTTCTTATATTTTCCTCAGGTTCTTTATCTATATCTTGTTCAGAGTCCGTATTGTGATCCTGTTCTTCAAGATTATTTTCCTCCAGGCTGTCATAATAATCATCATCCTCGATTTCAACCTTAGAATCGGTACCACATTCATCATACAACTTTTGAAGAAATTCCTGCTCCTTTTCGTAATTCATGGTTCAATCTAAAGCCAACTGTGAAGAAAAACAAACATTATACATTCAAATATTACTTTCTTTTACTGTTCTAAGGGCATACATATACCCAAACTCCTTTTAAAAATATTCAGGTAGGTATAGGTACCATAAGGTATGTAGTAAGGTAATTAATGTATATTGTAAGGTAGGTAACCATATTCTTCATATTATTTCCTTAAAAATTCAAATTGTAATAAATGTTACCTAGTACCCAAAATTATTAAGAACAATAAATAACTGCACAGTTAAACTAAACTTCCACTATTTATTCGAAAAATTCGCTTCAAAATTAAATTACAGCTGTTTCGCTATAACTAGCATCGTCAGATTGACATATTGAAATTACATGTTGTTTGTTTGTGCTTTTAATTTCTTTAGTTTGTTTTGGAAATATTAGTTCAAGTGACACTTTTTATTCTTTCTTAAACTAAAGAAATTAAAAGCTATAAAAATATTACATATTGTGGAAATATTTCCAATGCAATTTCAAAAATAATATCTTCGGCAACATCAGCATTAATATCATTTAAAACACAAAATAGTATTGGAACAAAATTGTTAAATGTGAAAACAAAATTACCAAAATTAAAAAAATCTGGTGTTTACAAAATTAATTGTCCAAAATGTAATGCAGTATATATAGGTCAAACACAAAGAAATTTTGAAGTAAGATTCAATGAACGCTTAAGAGCATATAGATTACAACAACCAGATAAGTCGAACTATGCAAAACACCTAGGATAATCCCTTAGGGCTAATAACATCCAGGCTTTAATATTGTTATGTCTTATTACTTCCTTACTTGGTCTAGCCTTAACTCCTTATCAACATCAAGTTACAAACAAACAACATGTAATTTCAATATGTCAATCAATCAAACACAATCAATTTTACCCAAAATTATGTTTAGAAATACTAACTACATACCTGTTTGCACATTTGTACATATTTTTAGACAATTTATATCTATCTATCAATATTTCTCAATGTAAAAGTAAAAAGTCCACTCCGGCCCTGCCTGCAGCTGGACGGAGTCTGCCGGCGGATAGGAAGATTTATTGGAGGCAATATAATCGAAGTCCTTAAGTCAGAACGGTATAAGTATAAATTTACTTTACGTTATAAATTTAAATTGAATCAAAATCCCAAAAAATCGTATTTCTGTTGTTTCTTTATGAATTTCAAAGCCCAAAAACGTATAAGGCAGTGTGCAATTATCAATTAATGTGTAAAATTATAAAAATCAATGAATGTTGGATAAAAGGACCAATTTATGTTTCATTCAATTTATTAAAAAACCATGCATAATAATACTTCACCGACTATAGAGCGGGTCACAGTTATTATGCAGCGTGGCCGGCATAGGCCAATGTAAATCTTATGGGCGAATATTCAACACTGTTGCCGCTTTGGTTACGGCTTGAACCACAATTAACTCAGCCAATTTATTTTCGTAGAAACGTTTTATTATGAATTTTGCAAAACAGATATATTCTATATAATAAATATAATTAAAAAATGGAATTCAAATCTATTTATGTAGATTGTAATCAGTATATACCTGATCACTTGATGGATTATTCAGGTCTCTACTAAATCTTTCAGAAAAATTCTAATCCTATTGCCAGTGAAAATATTATTTAATTACAAAGATGCTAATTATTTTTACCTGTATGATCCCTTGATCCTCGTAAACCGTTATGTAATATTCCTGGAATGTAGAGGTAAGTAAATGTACAGGTAAGTAATCACATAGGCAGGTACCTATCTGTTTCTGCTGATAAACGAAAGGGCATTATTGAAACAATAGCCATGCAGTTAGCAGCACCGTTTGAAAAATTTAAACAAGGTGAAAATCTTCATCGTCAAACCAAGAGGCTTTTATTGAATATTTTAACGTATACGTTGAATACAAAAGATGACAAAAGTGTGACAGCGAAAATAGAACTGATTTCTGAAGTGACTGGCCTTAGTGTGAGAACAGTATATAATCTGAAAAGCGAAGCCGCTACTGGACCTTTGAAATCGCCAAAAAAACGAAGACAGAACAGCAGCCAGTCGAATTCAAGACTGATCACCTACGATGAAGGTATCCAATCGCAAAAACGAAAAGCTGTGCATGCATTCTAATCCGAAAATATTCCACCAACACTGGCAAAAGTTCTTGCTAAAATAAATTCAGACGAAAATGTACCAAATTTTTCTAAAAGTACGCTACGACGCTTGCTTAACGATATGTGGTTTGTTTATGGAAAGAGAGGAAGATACTCGATTCTAATAGAAACAGCTAATATAATCGCCTGGAGGCACAAATATTTAAGATCAGTGAAAAAGTTCCGCGAAGAAGGATATAACGTAATATATCTGAAAGAGTCATGGATTAATGTGGGCCACAGTGTAAATTTTGAATGGAAAGACACTACCATAAAAAATGCCCGAGATGCATTTGTCAAAGGACTGACAACAGGACTGAAGGCTCCAAGTCAACGAGGACCGAGATTTTTTCTTCTTCATGCAGGATGGAAAGACGGTTTTCTTGAGGGTGCAGAAAAAACTTTTCTGGCAAAGAAAGGTGCAGACGATTACCACGACGAAATGGACGCAGAAGGCTTTGAGGCCTGGTTTAAAGATCAATTGTTCCCTAATTTGCCGAAAAACGGATCAAAGAATTTTGTAGTGCTGGACAATGCGTCATACCATTCGGCGAAGTTACCTTTTCCAAAGACAATTTGGAATAAGGAACAAATAAAGTACTTTAGAGAGCAGTACGACCTAAGAAAAATAGACGACATTGCCACGGAACATAATATAACAGTCCTACGATTACCACCTTATCATTGCGAATTAAATCCTATTGAAATGGTGTGGAGCCAACTGAAAGGATATGTGGCTCGTAATAATAGTACTTTTAAAAAAGAGGATGTGGAAAAACTTATAAAAACAGCGTATTCGCAAGTAACCCCAATGCAGTGGTCTAATTATGAAAAAAAGGTAGAGAAGACAGAGGAAAAGATGTGGCAAACAGATCATTTAATGGAAGACATTGAGCCAATAATAATAAATCTAAATGAAGACGATGAAGATGAAGACTTGGATGACGATGAAGATCAGTCATATATTTCTTAACCCTCAAATGTTCCATTCAATTTTCATTTATTTTAGTTATTACCTGCTAATCATTGTCATTTTTAAAGTTTAATTTTAATTCAAGTTAAAATACGTAATAATTATTTCATTTATTTATTCTATATTTTGTTTGTTACAACAACCCGCCAGAAGAAGAAGAAAAAAACCTCGGAAAAATCATCGAAACGTCGGCAAGATTTAATTAGCTTTTCTCTGTTAATCGTTCTCCCTTAAAATTTAGATGACAGCTGACTTTTTTACCAATCGTCTTGTAATTTATGTATATATTATTATTATTGACATATTTTTATTGTTAATTATATTATTATATTATAATTACATAATTTGACAAAGGTATTTTGTAAGGCCGCTGTATTTATTTATTTATTTATACTTGATAATTAAACGTATATAATTTGAATATTTTAGCGGATTTACAATATTTTTCTTTAAACGCGTAAAATTTATCTAAAAGCATAATTATAAATATTCTTAATTACTCACTAAACGATTTTCAAATGAATAATTTATTCAACATTTAAATCATAATAGTAACACAATGGAAAGTTATATTCCCGCGCCAGTTGGAACCAAATTCGAGGAACATGCCGATATGGCAACGCCGTCGTCCATAAACGCAATGCTGCATAATAACTGTGACCCGCTCTATAGTTGTATTCTCTCTAGCACCTGCATCGCTCGATGGCACAGCTGTCCTACTTGAATTGCTGCGAAAACGTCGATTCACAACGGCAATACTTGACTAGACTACTGCTTCATCCCTCTTAATGTGTTAAAGTTGCCGAATCGCTCTCGCAAATTAACTTGTATTTTTAGAAACTATAACTTTAATTGTTTATGATTTGCCGAGAAGAACCATGATAGGATTCTCGTGTGTGAACTTAACCAAAAAGGTTGTATTATATACAAGAGAGTGACTTTAAAACCGGTGGTGAGATGTACCAACATCCTCTGTAAGTTATTACCCATCATTCCTTTTATTTAATAAAACGAATTCATTTTATTTTCATTTTTATTATATTTTTTATTATTTACAAAAACTTTTAAAATACAATACAAATCCATTAAAAAAAAAGACATAAAAAACAGGCATTCAGTAGCCTTGTATTAACATGGAAGACCCCGATGAGGGGCACCCACCCCCCAATCGAAAGAAAAAACCTCCTGAAAATAATATTGTAAATTTAGAAATGGAAATTCAAGAAAACAAAAAACAAATAATGTCAGATAAAAAATATTCCAAAATAATAGAAAACCAGTTCTATTCAATTACTTCCACTGGTCCGTTTGTAGTTAATGTTGAAGGCCTTGAAATAGGTCACTTGATTGGCAAATATAAGCACTTAAAAATTGCTAAGGAAATTTTTAACATAAAAATTAACGATATCAAAGAAGTAAAACCAAAATATAGGAATAAAATTGGAATTTATTTTTTGTCAGCACAATCAGCTGATAACTTTATTCGTAATAACAATTGTTATATCCCTAATAACTTCGTCACATGTAAAGCTATGGCAAAGCAAGTTATTCCCGAACTTTCCGAAAAAGAAATTATAGACATGTCTAATAGCCCTTTTAAAATACTAGATGCGAAACGCTTTAAAAAAAAGATTAAATAAAGATAACAAAACAGAATATATTAATACAGGTACAGTTCTTTTACATTTTGAAGAAACAATCCTTTCACGCTCTATCCTACATCCCTAGAGTAACCCAATGTTTCCAATGTCTAGCATATGGATACACCAAAACTCAGTGCAAAGGTAAGGCCAAATGCAGAAATTTTCGTAAAATATACGATAATTTGTATGAACACGACTCCCTTTCCTGTAAAATCCTGTTTCTTCTGTAAATCAACAGAACATACAGCTACAGATCGAACCTACCCAGAATATGAGAGACAAAAAAACATTAAATAAATTCTGGTTTTCGAGCATATCTCCCATTATGAAGCAAACCTATTACACCCAAAATCCTATTCCAATCACGTCCAAGATCACAATCAACTCCAAATATTGCATAGAAATGAATTTTCTACTCTTCCCCACAAAAACAACCCTAAAGATGGTTTAATAGACATAAATTAAAGAAAATTAATTTCACAACCAAGAGCCTAATTAAAAAAAGAACATATTCCCACACTGCAAGCTCCTCCAACCCTAAAAAACCAATTACTCCAAATTATTCTCCTGCTCACAAAAAATTTCTTCTATTTCCAGATGGCAAACCTATTCCTACAGAAAAATGTCCCATCTACAAACACCTAAACAATTCTGATCCAAATCACAACAATATACCTGCTACCCCTTATAATTCTAGTAAAAGCGACCCTAAACCCAATTTCCCGTTAGAAATGACCAAAGTTGACTACTTCAATAATTACTTTTTAAATACGTACCTTATCTACTGATTCTAAACATATAGCCATAGATCTTTTAAGCGAGTACTTCAATCTATCTGCGGCCTTCCAGGACCCAGACAAACAAATAGCCAGTAAAAACTAAAAATAAATAAACTTTAAACCAAAAAATCATTTTATATCATCTCTTATTCGAACAATGCTAAATTATACCTTATCCTTCCTCTTCAAAATCCCCCTGAAAATTGTACAATAGAATATTAGAAGCATATATAGTACTCACAACAATCTCGTTTCCCTTATAAGAGATAAAAATCCGGATATTATCATCCCAAATGAAACTTTTTTAAAACCCATACACAACTTAAGACTAAAAAATTTCCACTCGATGATCAAGAAAATGGAACAAGTATTGCAACACTAATCAACACTAAACTGAATTTTTCCACTTTGAAAACAAATACTGAATGGCAGACCAATAAAAAACGAGTACTAATAATTAAAATTCATGAACTTAACATCATCAACATCTACTTTCATCCAACCAACAAACTAACGGCACAAACGCTTGAAAACCTGATAGACTCTTTAAAGGGTCCAGTAGTAATAATGGGTGACTTCAATGCACAGCACACATCTTGGGGTAGCAACTCCAATGGTAACAACTTGATTGAGTTTGTAGACAATAAAGGTTTAATAATTTTAAATGATGGATCTCCCACCAGGCTTACAAATCCTAATGAAAATCGAAGTGCAGTGGACATCACCATTGTGTCCTATGATTTATTTCCAACCTTCCATTGGTGGATCTATAATGACGTAGAATTCACCGACCACTTTCCCACAGTATTATCCCTAAATATTAATAATTTAAATGAAATACCACAAGCCAGCAAACCTATGCGAAACTACAGAGCTGCAGACTGGAACAAATACTCCATCATTCAAAACTCAATAAGAAGCCAATACATGGAATACGAAGATTTTGTAAAAATCATAGATACAGCTGCCAATGAAGCCATCCCGCAAAAACAACACAGAAGGAAAAAAATGGATGTATATGGTGGGACGCAGAGTGTTCGCAGGCAATAAAGGAAAGAAAACAATCTATCTTAAATTTCAAACATAATTTTAACATCAAAAATTATATACAATGTAAAAAAATTATAGCAAGTACCAGAATGTTTTTAAAACAAAAAAAAGGCATAAATTTAAAGAATTTTTTGGCACGTTAAATAAACACTCAGACACTATATAAATTTGGAACACCATTAAAAAATTTTATAACAAAAATACAAGCGAAATCACTAGGTTTCCTCCACACGAAATTTGTAACGATATCCTTACCTCCCTTTCCTCATGCCAAATATACCCTGATTTTGAATTCCAAACAACAAACTCTTCGAATTCGATAAGCATCAATGAAATTATAACAAACATTAAAAATAAAAAGGATTCTGCTCCTGGAATAGATAACATTACCTACTCCATGATTAAAAACCTCCCCCCAGAAGGATGAACATGTATCACTAATCTCTTCAATAAATACCTTAAAGGGCACCCCATCCCTCAATCCTGGAAAACTCAAATTGTGCTACCTTTTCTAAAACCTAATAGACATCCAGCGACAGTTAGCAGCTACAGACCAATTGCATTATCATCTTGTCTGAGCAAAACCCTGGAATCAATTCTGAAAAATAAAATCGAATGGTACTTAGAAAAAAATAAGCTATTTAACTTTTTCCAAACAGGCTTTAGAAAAGGTATGGATATACAAAACAATTTAATATTCATCTCATCATTTGTCCAAAAAGGATTTATCGACAATGAAAATACCTTAGCCATCTTCTTAGACATTAATTTAGCTTATGATAATGTTAACATTTACTCCCTCTATTAAAAAATGCTAGAAATCAAAATCCCTAGGGACATCGTTAAATTAATCTTCCAATTTATTAATAACAGAATTATTTACATAAAAGACAGGCAAAATAACATTATAGGACCAACCAACACTTACCAAGGACTTCCCCAAGGATCCCCCTCAGCCCGATCCTATTTAATATGTATATTTGCAATCGATATATCATATAATTCCCGAAGTAACATTACAAACCCTCTACATATACCAAACTCCATTAACTCTACCCTCAAGGATATTAACAACTGGTGCAAAGAACACAATCTACAAATCGCTAGCAAAAAAAGTGACGCAATGTGGTTTTCAAAAAAGGATGATAACATCAACTACCCAATATTAAAAATAAACAACAATCCCATCCCTTATAAGAAAGAAATCAAATACCTAGGAGTAATTTTTACACCAAAACTGGAATGGAAAAAACACATCGACCATATAAGTGGTAAAGCTATCAAAGGAATTAATATCATGAGATCCTTTTGCAGAACTTGGTGGGGAGCAGATCCTTCTACACTACTATTGGCCTACTATGTAATAGTAAGATCCGATTTAGACTTCGGTAGCACCCTTTTTAAACCCTCAAGTAAAGCAACTCTTAAAAAACTTGATACCATCCAATTTCAGGCCTTAAGAGTAATACTGGGCTGTATGAAATCTATCCCTACAAATGCTCTACTAGCAGAAGCAGGAGAAATCAGTCTTGAATTTCGGAGAAGATGGCTGGCGACTAAACAGCTAACCAACATATACTTTTATTCCAATCATCCATTGGTACTTCCAATCCTAGATTACATTAAATGGTCACACAGAATGAACATGAGCTATGTTAGAAATAGAGACCTTCCATGTGTTGTTGAAGCCCTAACTGTAATAGAACCATTTAAAGAGATTTTTCATAGGAATGAAATTACAATTTCTTAAAAGAAACTGAATCACTTATCGATAACAACACCTTTGTATATACTGACGCTTCAAGACAAACAGACAATAACAACACTCGGGTAGGCATAGGCATCTATATTCCACAAATTGATCTAAAAATCTCTTCAAAAGTACCCTCTTTAATGTCAATATGTAATGCAGAAATTCTAGCCATTTATAAAAGTATTCAATTTTGTATTCAAAAGAAAATCAATAACCCCATAATTTTCAGTGACTCACAAAGTGCAATTAAAAAAATCTGCAAACAAGGAATAGATTCCAATTCCGATATTGTTACAATGAAACTAAAAAAACTAATCATAAATTCAAATGAAAACAACATTAACATCAGACTGGCCTGGATTCCTGGACATAATAGTATTAAAGGCACACTTGCAAAAGTTGGAGGAGCTTTAAACATCCCCCTAGATGTTCAAGTAGACAAAAAAGACTTACTGGTCCACCTTAAAAAAAATAAAAATAGCGCATAAAGCACACTGGAAAGACACTCAAATCAAAGGGTCACTGGTACAAAAACATACAATCTACATTCCTAGATAAACCTTGGTTCCACTATCATTAATTCGCCAATAGAAGACACCTTACAAACATCATCAGAATGAGAACAGGACATGGATTATTTGCCAAACACTTACATCGACTTAATATAGCTCCAGGGGACAACTTGAAGACTTAGATCATATGTTCCTAAAATGCCCTATTCAAGGTAAAAATTGGAATTTTACTAATGAACTAATCAGAATGGGACTTCAACATCCCCTAAGCATGATAGATGTGTTAAAAAATATTTATCTGGAAAAATAGAAATAATTAATAAATTGCTGTCAATAAATCAAATCAATATATAATTAAATCCTTAAAACAAATGTGCGGGCAAATGCACTAGGATGCAAACCTAAAACAAAACAAGAAGAAGAACCATGTTGATATGTAGTGGACTGTAAGTATGCACTGGATGATGTTTCAAAAGTGTATTTATTAAGAACAATTTGACCTTAGATTGAAAACAAATAAAAACATTTTACATTTTGTATAACGAAATAAGAACACGTTCGAACTCTATGAGGTACTAGGACCAAGTGTTCAATCCAGCCGCGGCGGGCACCGGCTACACAGGGGCGCACTCGCTAAGGGTTGCATAAACAAAGATGGACTTCAAAATGTAAGGGTCAGTACAATCAATTTAGTTTAAGTAAAATTTTAAATAAAAATAAGATTGCGAAAAGAAGTTCGAAGACTCTTCAATCGAGCTAAACTCTCAGGCTGTTGGGAATTCTATCGTGTTGCTCTAACTGAGTACAATAAAGAAATCAGGAAAGCCAAAAGAGATTCTTGGAGACGGTTCTGTCAGAGTATATTGGATTTACCTGCCAGCACCAGAATTCACAAGATTCTCTCCAGAGATCCGGCACAGGAAGTTGGCTCGATAAAACGACCAGATGGCTCCTTTACGGACTCTGGTAGGCATTCTGCTTCAGAACCACTTTCCCGGCAGTTTGCTTCTGGATGACCAGCAACCAATCCCACTTCCTACAGGATCGACAATACGACCAAACAAGGAAGATTGGGGAGTTGCTTCTAAACTGATCACTCCATCATCTATTACTAGTTGATATATTCACTTTCTAATAAAGTGTTTTTTATATTTTATATTTTTTTTATTTTTTTTTTTAATTTTTTTTTATATAAAATAAAAGAAATAAAAAGAAAAAAAAAATTAATTAAATTTCATTAGTGCAATTCGTCCACACCTTAATCTTATCGACTTTCTTTGCGCGCCGCCTATTGAAGCTTTAAAAAAGGTTCTGACCAATCGCGTTAAAATTAAGGCGTATTAAAAAGGTAATGCCCCTTTTGGGGTGTGGTTATGAAATTAAATGACATTATAAACGATATGGGCGGTGAATTCATTCTCCCCATATAAGTCACCAGGCGAGGATGGTATCTTTCCTGTACTTCTCCAGAAGGGACAGGAGATCTTGCTACCTTTCCTAATAAAGTTATTAAGGGCGAGTTTAGCGTGGAGCTATATTCCGCTAGGGTGGTCAACGGCAAGGGTTGTGTACATACGTAAAGTGGGCGTGGCGAACAATTCCCTACCCAAGTCCTTTCGCCCGATCAGCCTTACTTCGTTCATAATGAAAACACTAGAAAGAATTCTAGATAGACATATTAGGGAGGGGAATCTAAGGGAGCATCCCTTAAATCCTCACCAGTATGCATACCAACCTGGCAAATCCACGGATTTGGCCTTAAACAATCTCGTAGGAAAAATAGGCCAATCCCTAAGACAGGGGAAAATTGCGCTGACAGCCTTCCTGAAGGAGCTTTTAATAATGCCCTACCCCAATCACTCTACGACTCAATTCACGGTAGAGGAATTAGCAGAATAATATGCAACTGGATCAAAAACATGCTTGAAAATCGATATATAGTGTCCTCACTGCAGGGAGAATCGGTCAGGTTTAGGGTGACTAGGGGATGTCCGCAGGGGGGGTTCTTTCTCCCCTCCTGTGGTCTCTCCTGGTTGACTCCCTTCTGAACAACCTCTCTCGGCGGGGGGTGGATTTTCAGTGCTATGCAGACGATCTGGTTATAATAGTTAGAGGCAAATTTGAAGAGGTTATCTCGGAGATCCTTCAGGATGCCCTAAATATGGTTAACAGTTGGTGTGAGGTGGAGCAGTTGTCTGTTAACCCCCGCAAGACTGTTATTGTTCCTTTTACAAAAAGGAGAAAGCTAACTAAGCTTCGCCAACCAATTTTATCTGGCGAAACGATTCACTTTGCGACGGAGGTAAAATATCTGGGGATCATCTTGGATAGTAAACTTACCTGGAACGCCCATGTGGAAAGAACAATAAATAAATCCAGGACTTCCCTGTGAAATCTCAGGAGAATCTGCGGCAAATCTTGGGGAACGAGCCCCAAACAGATTTACTGGATTTATCAAACAGTGATAAAACCAATGATCACGTATGGCTCGGTGGCCTGGTGGTCCAAGGGACTCCAGAAATCCACCAGAGCAAGATTGTCTGGACTTCAGCGACTGGCTTGCGTGGCCATTACGGGGGCAATGTCCACTACCCCGACAGCGGCAATGGAAATCATCCTGGATATAACCCCACTCCATTTACTATTGGAGAAGGAGGCCAGGATGGTGTCCTATAGGCTGCTGTCGGTGGATAGTCAAGTAAAAGGGGAGAGGCTCTGGGACCACTCGGGCCTGATGCGTGAAATTAAAGATCACCATACGCTTGGGATGGTCTCAGATATCCTAGCCACCCAGACGCACGTAGAACAGTCCTTTAAAGTCCTCTTTCCGAAGAGAGACGAATGGGAAATGGGATCATCTCTTTCTCTGGGACGGACTACGTACTATACACTGATGGCTCCAAAACTCCAGAAGGTGTTGGAGCAGGAGTGTATGGTAGCAAACCGAGGGTTGAAATTGCAGTAAACCTCGGCTCATATGCTACCATCTTTCAGGCAGAGGTTTTCGCCATTGAATTGTGTGCTAGAGAGCTGATAAATCACCCTCTTGTAAACAAAAACATACATATTGTATCAGATAGCCAGGCAGCTCTTAAGGCACTGAGCTCCAACCGGCTTAATTCAAAGTTGGTATGGAACTGTATTAAAGCCTTAGAACGTCTTGGTTCCAACAACAGGGTAACTTTGCTCTGGGCACCAGGACATTGCGGAGTGGTGGGTAACGAAAAAGCCGACACTCTTGCCAAAAAAGGAGCAGAGTCTAGATTTATAGGACCTGAACCATTCTTTGGCATTACCAAAAGTACTGCCAAAGATATTATCTCCGGCTCGATAGAGAGGAAAATCCTCATGTACTGGAATGATATCCCAGGACTAATCCATTTGAAGGCTTTCATCTCCAAACCTTCAAAAATTATAACTAAGCAGATTCTAGAGTGGGATAGGAAAGACCTACGCATTCTTATAGGACTGCTTACGGGACACTGTCGTCTAAGATACCACCTGAAGAAAATAGGTCTGAGTCAAACTTCAGACTGCCGCTTCTGCAGTGTGGAAGACGAGACTGCAGAACACATATTATGTTCTTGCTCCGCCCTGGAAAATACTAGGCACCGCATTTTTGGTTTTCCAAAATTGGCGCCTAACGACTTTAAACAGGTCTCGCCGCAGACAACCATTGACTTCGCAAGGAGGATTGGCTTGTATGGCGATTTATAACCCTAGGGGTGAGCTACAATAGACCCAACGGTGGTCGCAGTGGAGGGGTGGATGAGCGCCCCACTCACATTGAACCTAACCTAAGATTGCGAAATGATTCGTTAGAAATTCCACGAAAAACTAATTGACAAATCGAACTAAAAAAGAACAAATAACTGATAGTTTAAAAAACTAAAAAACGCGCTTTTATTGTTAAACGAAGTAAGAAAAAAGAAAATAATTTTTAATTACAAAGAGTTTATATTTCATTAGTAGAAGGTGGAAAAATCAATCATAAAATAAAATTGTAATAAAAGTTATGAAACGAACTGGACGATATACTGGAACATCTCTTATGTTTTCTGTACCAAAAGTATTAATTATATCAAGAACTCCACTAATAAGCATCCTAAAAATTGTAAATAATTACAATATTTTATCCAATAAAGATTGGTCTTTACCTGAACCCAAGTTTTATAAATTAATTTCAAATCATATTTTAAGTATAACAAGATAACTGTAACAATTAATACTTGCTTATCCGCATTATGTGTGTAAGTTTGGTGTTTGTCTCTTTGTAGATTTAACAAAATTCTTATAATAATTAGATTATATTTAGCATAAAGTATTATAAGTATCAACATTAATATTTAAATATGTATATACTATTGTCAACCATGTAATAAGGCCTCTGTCCTGTCTAGTTATAAATAAATAAAGGTACTCGTACATTTCAGCCTTGTGCTCGCAATTCTATTGCTAGCTTTTTTTGTGAAACAACTGCGCATGCGTTTCAGACTTTTGACTGCAACAAAAAGGCGCACAAAAGTATAGAACCATTTCTATTTATTCAAGGTCAAATCCGCGCAATCTCGCCTGTTTTTAGGGAATTTTGATCGAACAACCCAAAATCTATGTTGGCAGAAATGTCAGTTTACGTCAGCTGATTCTATCCTGTTGTGCTATAAGCATAATAAACATTGAAGTATTTTATGATAATATCTAAATGTTTATTCCGAAGTTCGTGTGAATTTACAGTTTGTATTTGTATGAAAATCCATGTTTTAAATTAAAGGTAACGTAACCTCAAATATTAAGAAACTGACAACACTTGTCAAATGACGAAAAAAAAAATCTCAAAAGTTGCGGCAATGTACGAAGGCTTGGTAAAAATTTGCTAGCAATTCAAAATAGACTTGCAGGAAAAAGGCTGAAATGTACGAGTACCTTAATAAATAAAGTATAATTCAATTCAGAGTAAAAATAGTGGGGTGCATTTTCCTACATTTCATAACTCTCATAGATAGTTACCGATAAAATAACTGTAACATTTAATATATTAGCATCCCGCGATTTTTCTTCTAAAATAAAATATACTTTCAAATACTATTTTGAAATGATTAATTATGATTTAATGTTCGACCTTCTATCACTATAATATAAATTTCTTGTGGTTAAAAATTATTTTCTCTTTTTTAGCTCTGTTAGTGACAAAAGCGTGTTTTCTAGTTTTTTTTTTTAATATTTATTTAAGTTAAAATATGTAATTCTATAAAGCGGGTACAAAATAAAGTTATGTAGATGCAGTGTGTAAAATCCAAATGGAATAAATTCATTATTTCGGTTACTGTACATATTTATAAAAAATCCCGAAACACGTCAATTTTAAATTATAACTTGACATTCTTTAACGTGAAAATGCAACCCCTACCTTCAACCCCCTTAGAATGACAGGTATAACCCCCAATTTTTTAAATGGGAAGTATAGGCTTGTGATATGTCATTTGAAAGGTCTCTTCATTCTCTATTCAAAAATGTTATTGTTTTTAAATTTGATGCAAAAAAATTAAAATCATATTGTTACCGAAATTCGCTAAAATATACTCGAAACTTATTACAATATACTTAAAACTTATTTCCCGTTTAGGTCTTGATAATGAGACAGTGAACAAAAACCATTGCAATGTGGTTTTTAGATGGTAACCATTAAAAAACTTTAAAGAATTTTCGTGGGAACGCTATTTTAACAAGCAGTAGTAAATTGTTTTATTTAAGTTGTCATTGTTGTAATTTAAGTATAAAGTTTGTTCAATTCAATTCAATTCTGAAAAATGGTTAGATTAACGGAAATGCATAAAATAACAGTTTTACAAATGATTGGTTACGGAGATAACATCCGAACACAACAGGAAGTAACTCGCCTATTTCATGAGAAATTTCCTAATTTACCGCCTATATCCCAAGGAACAATAAGTAAAATAGAAAAACAGTTTCGCGAGTTTGGTCATGTAAGGCAGATAAAAAAGGAGCTGCCAATGCACTTAGTGATGAACTCAAATTAGATGTGTTGCTTGAGTTTCAGGAAACCCACATACATCGAGTAGACAGGCATCCACTACATTCAATGCTAGCCATACATCGATAGCAAACATATTAAAAGAAAATAAATTGCATCCGTATATGATGATACCTACTCAGGAGCTCATGGAAGACGAATTTGATAGGAGAACTTTTTTTTGTGAGCAAATGATGGACATGTTGGATAACAATATTATCCAATTAGAAGACGTTATGTTTTTTGATGAGTGTACTTTTTTACTTAACGGTCATGCTAATCGGCAAAATTGCCGCTACTGGTCCACGGAAAATCCTCACTGGATGAGGAAGAACACACTCAATACCCTCTCAAGGTTAATGTTTGGGCAGGGATTGTAGGGAACAATATCATTGGTCCCTTTTTTATTGAGGGCAACTTGAATGGCAACAATTATTTGGCACTACTTCAAAATGATGTCATTCCAACGTTGGCAAATTTATATCCTGATCCAAGTAATTCTCAAGTTCCAGCGAATACGATATGGTTTCAGCAGCATGGAGCACCACCACATTACCAACTTAATGTCTGACATTACCTCGATACAATATTTTCCAATCGGTGGATAGGGAGGCGAGGATCGATTGAATGGCCAGCGCGATCACCTGATCTTACATTATAAGATTTCTTTTTATGGGGATGTGTGAAGAGCCATGTGTACAAAACTAAACCTTCTGATTTAAATGACTTAAAAGAACGAATAACGCTTGCGATTAGGTCGATCACGCCTGATATGTTAAATAATGTTAGAAGACAGTTTTATTTGAGATTAGGATGTTGCCAAGACGTTCGCGGAGAACATTTTGAACATATACTTCATTAACATTCATAGTTCTTTTTCGTGTTCTACATTTTATTACGTTTTGCATTACATTTTAGTTTTTAATTGTATTGTAGCGAATTTCGGTAACAACATGATATTAATTTTTTTATGTTAATTTTTGCATTAAATTTAAAAACAATAACATTTTTGAATATAGAATGAACAGACCTTTCAAATGATATATCATAAGCCTATACTTCCCATTTAAAAAATTGGGGGTTGTACCTGTCATTCTAAGGGGGTGAAGGTAGGGGTTGCATTTTTACGTTAAAAAATGTCAAGTTATGATTTAAATTTGACTTGTTTCGGGATTTTTTATAAATATGTACAGTAACCAAAATAATGAATTTATTCCATTTGGCTTTTACACACTGTATAAGAATCTATTTTATTTTTTATGATTATTTTTATATCAGTTTTCTGTTTAGTTTTTTGTTTCTTTAAATAATTTAAAATTGATTTACAAGCTTTAGTTTTCGGTAATTTAGATAATGTTAGTATTTAAATAAGTGAATTGTATAGAATTATTATCATTATAATAATATTGAGATTGCTAAAATCTTTGTTAGTCGTTATTTTCAATAAAGTATTTTTTTTAATAACACGAATTTCTATCGTGGCAACGTAATTTTAAGCTACATGATTAGTACATGTATTAATCATTAGTCGAATAAATCATTTCGTATTCAATACGATATCAGTATCTGTAAATTCCTTTTCGAATACTAAATTCCAATACAATAGTTATTTAAGTAACATTTTTCACTTTTTCAATCTTCGTCTCTAGTACTCGACGTTCTCGACTCCCGACGTGGTCATGTGTGGAATCGAATAATTTTAGAAAGTATTTTACCATTACACTCAGGATATAGAAGAAACCGGAAATATAGTAGTGAAAAACAAATGAAAAACATAATATATGTGTATTGGAGGAACCCAACAAGCACTTTATGGACTATCGAATGGACTAATTATTAAAGCGGCTATACACACGCCTGCTGCAGGGGCGATCTAGGGTGCAGGGTGGTTGGGGCAATCTAGGAAGCGTCTTTACACACGTACCTACCGCCGCCGCCTGCCGGCCGAATGTTCAGTGCGACAGTTGACATGCTGCAAAGCAGATTATACTTGAGTCGTGAAGATGGTGCCAACACTTTCGAAGAATTAAGAGATCGGCCATGCCTTGGCCTCGTCCGTAAAGCTACCACAGAAAAAAATAAAAAGAAAGTACTGGGTGAAGAATTGGCCTGATGTCCCTGTTGAAATAATGTTTTTTTATCCCACATGTGGAGCCGGTCTTTAAAGACTTCTATAACCCGCGTCCAAACATCACGCTTTTGGTTGTTGTATTCCATGATAACTATATTCGATCTACATCAGCAATCTGCACAATAAAAAAAAATTCCCAACGGCTTTCTCTACAGAACCGAGTTGAAATCGGCACGATCACGCTACACACGCGAGTTGTGGCAGGGCGACTGAACCCGATCTAGGAAGCTAGGAAGGTCCGGCGCACCCTGCCACCCTGCAAAGGATGCAATCTAGGAAATCGCCCCTGCTTACCTACACACGTTACAATCAAGGAGGCGATTTAGGGTCACTCCCATCTTACACCGTAGATCGCCCCTGCGGCAGGCGTGTGTGTAGCCGCTTTCTAACAGACAAATACAACTAGGTACTTATGGATAAATATACCTACAAAGAAAAAAGCAGAATCATAGACCTAATATCAGCAGCTTTAGAGGCTTGGCTTGGACTACCTCCGCTGCAATATTGTATTATGAGGGAGGCTGCAGCTCGTGCCTTAAGACTGCAACATACAAAAAACTTAAAACCAGGGCCGGTATTCTCAACTCACTCCTCTCACAGCGAGCGATCACAAAAGGGAGTGATTTGATTGTCAGTGATATGGCTTTTCTAGATTCTCATGTATCCCTCCGCTCGCAAATTTATAACACGAGCAACTGGTACACATGAAAGCGAGTGAAATAAAGCACTCCTCTTTGACAGAAGCGATCCATGCGAGGAGAGGGCATGAGAATCGATTTGGCAGTGAATTTCACTCCCCTCGCATTCAACGACATCGATATCGCTCCAAGCGAGGACCTGAGAATACCGGCCCTGGTGATTTGGTTGATCATCCAAGGATCTTAGAAAAAAATCCACTGGCTTTCTTAAACCAACCGTTAGACACCAGGTTTGACTTTTAGACACCGTTTGGAGTGGTTATAGGAAACCGCCACACGCTTAAAAAGTCGATCCAGAGCTGGAAGAGGGTTCACTGGTGTGGTACACAGATGGGTCCAAGATAGATGATAGGGTTGGAATGGGAGTAATGGGACCGAATTTTCGGTTGTCCGAATCCCTCGGTAACGCCCCAATTTTCAGGCGAACATATGCTATAGATGTTAGTGCCAAGGAGTGTCTCCATAGAGGCACCCGAAGAGCAAACATCTATATTCTTATAGTCAGGCAGCAGCTTTAAAGGCTCTGAGTTCTTTTACTTATGAGTCAAAGCTAGCCTGGGAATGCAAACAATCTTTTAAAAAACTGCCAAGAAAAAACAAGGTCACCCTGATGTAGGTACCCGGTCATAGGATAGTAGGTAATAAGGAAGATGATAGACTCGCAATATTCTTTTGCTTGGTCCGGAGCCCTTCTCTGGTGTTACAAAAAGCCACATCAAAAAGGAACCCCGTTCCTGGAAAGAGAATCGACTCATTTGCAAACGGCTTAAATTCCTAGAAGGAGTTGCTCTTACTCTAGGAATTTGCTCTCTAGAAAGTTGCTTCTCTTCGCTAGAAGTATTGGCATTCTAGAGTTCAAGTAGATTAAGGTAGGCACAAAAGATCTTTATAGGTCGAAGTGCAGAGAAGTCTGACTTGCTTTTACGACCTAAGATAATCTAATTTAATCTAATATTATAGGAGACAGGACTATTTCTTTTTTTTAGTTGTTCAAACATTACCTATTTCTTTGTTGTCCTGTAATGTGCCTGCTTTTCATTTAAGGTAAGAGATTTGCATTGTTATTCAATCATTTATAGTATTTGTTGATTACATTCGCAAAAATATTGTGACCATAATGCTATCCCTAATTAATATTTTAGGAATTATAACCACCTAAATTATACCACTTATTTTATGGAATGTTCAACTATTCAACTATTATATTCGGTTAGACCATAAAAATGAGTTGCTCAATATGCGACAACGCCGCACGGTTTGTCTAAATGATACCATGCGCAGAAGCGGTTATACTATGAAATTTGACATAGGTTCTTTAATTACTACAAGCATTTTTGCCGAAGAAATTGTACAGAGATTTTGAAGTTATATTGGTGTTTTTGGCGAAATTATAGGTAATATTAAGTAACATTTAGTGAAAGAAATTGTTCGTCATTGTCAAGTGTGTAAAAAACCGGAATATTTAAGCGCCAATGTTTCTTTTCACAAGTAGGTTAAAATATTGGTTTCTTTACGATATATTCATCCAGTGGTCAAACGATGACGATTTCATTATTAAAATAAACGTGTATGGTAATTATTCTGTTAATAGGCAATCTTGAATTTTCTGAATGCCCTTAAGTATTTTGAGTAGTAAAATACGAACAACCAAGGGAAAAATTACCAGGGATATGATATTTATAACAAATACCCACACCAACTTTTAAACTCGACTGAACGTAACTTGAATACTTATAGTTTTCTGACTGATAAGAACAAAGTTTGTAAATCTTTAAGCCGAAATTCTTCTATTTTTTAGCTCTAATTATGGTACTAATTAAAATAATACCATTGGATTTGGTAATTTTTAGCAAAACTAGTTCACGTTTTATAAAATATATCCCTCAACTATTCTAAAGAAATTAAAAGTTATAAAAATATTACATATTGTGAAAGTATTTCCAATAAAATTTCAAAAATAATATCTTCGGTAACATCAGCAATAATATCATTTAAAACACAAAATAATGTACAAAATTGTTAAATGTAAAAACAAAATTACCTAAATTAAAAAAATCTGGTGTTTACAAAATTAATTGTCCAAAGTGTAATGCTGTATATATAGGTCAAACACAAAGAATTTTTGAAGTAAGATTTAACGAACATTTAAGAGCATATAGATTAAAACAACCAGATAAGTCAAATTATGCAAAACACCTACTTGAACATCCAACCTCACTCTTTCACACCAATGACATCCAAATACTACACATTTGTAATAAAAAACAAAATTTAGATTTCCTTGAAGAACTTGAAATAAAAAAAAATCTAGCAGATCCACAATTTAAAGTTGTTAATGAACAAATAAATCTGGAAAGTTCTCCACTTTTAAAGTGTTTGCTTTGATTGAGTCTTCATTTTATACATAGATAAGACGTAATTGTAACACAAATATATTAAGTTATTGTAAAGATCAGCATTATATAGTTTTTTCCTGGTTTTTCTATATCATTGCACAGTTATACTGATCTTAGAGGGAAATACATCCAGGATAATCCCTTAGGGCTAGTAACATCTAGGCTTTAATATTGTTATGTCTTATTACTTCCATACTTGGTCTAGCCTTATAACTACCTAATAAACATCAGGTAACTAGCTACAAAAATAAATAGTAACTTCAATATGTCAATCTGACGATGCTAATTGTCTAGCGAAACGGCTGTCATTGAGTCTTTTAAAAAAGCAGTTTTTAAATAAATATTGGAAGTTTTGTTAAAACGAATAGTTTTTTATTATCCTTAATAAGATGGACTTCCAAAAAGTAAGGGTTAGTACAATCAATTTAATTAAAACATCTTCGAGAGAAGAATTAACCCGATTATATAAGAAGTTACAAGAGAAAAGATGTAAGGCATCCCAAAACATCTGGTCTAACCAAGAATGTCTGAAGAACAATTTAATACCCAATTATGTAAACATAAAATGTAAAACTCAATCAAAGGAAGCACAAAAAGTGGTTAAAAAAAAGTAGTTAAAAAAGCACAAAAAATGTGGATAAAAGAGGAAAGTAGAAAGTGGTTTAAAATAAGAGATGCTCTAGACATTTACATTAAAACTGTTCATTCAGAATTAACTTTTTCAATGCATTCAGTAGAATTTGATGGCTTAGATGATAAAATTAGAGAACAGGTCAGTATTTTGAAACATGATAAATATAAAAAACAGATAGGTAAATTAGAAAAATTAATGAATTCACAACATACCAACAAACAATTTACACAACATAATAACATAGTAAATTCTCATGTACCAATACATTTTGCTCCTCGGTTTGTAAATCTATCAGACACCATTTTTTCAAATAATGTAAATAAATTTTTAGATAAAGGTTTAAAATATTGCATACCACCTAAATTTACTAATAATATAAAAGAAATTTTAGCCACTGATTCTGAAATAGCTTTGAAAACAAATTCAAATAATTTTATTTATGAAAAAATGCAAATAGCAAATCTTATTAGTGACATAAAACCAAATAAATTTAAAAGTCAAAGTCAAATTATTATAAATGACATTTTAGCTTTAAAATCAATCAAAAATAAAGAAGATCAAAATAACCTATGGCCGTATTTATAGTCCTCCCTTGAGTATGAGTGTGAGGGTAAGGGTAGGTTGAGGGCACTTGGGTGTTTCATAAACAACCCTCAAGATCTAAGGGTAGCACAAGTCACCCTTAACTCAAGTGAAGACGTGACTACCCTTGAGGGCACCTTGAGAGTTTTATGGCCGTATTCATAGTCCTCCCTTAAGTATGAGTGTGAGGGTAAGGGTAGGTTGAGGGCACTTGGGTGTTTCATAAACAACCCTCAAGATCTAATGCCGGTATTCATAGTCAACCCTCAACTTGAGCACTGATGGCCGTATTCATAGTCATCCCTTAAGTATGAGTGTGAGGGTAAGGGTAGGTTGAGGGCACTTGGGTGTTTCATAAACAACCCTCAAGATCTAAGGGTCCCTCAAGTCACCCTTAACTCAAGTGAAGACGTGACTACCCTTGAGGGCACCTTGAGAGTTTTATATTCGACAGATTTGACATATCTTATGCTCTGTATAGGTTATTATATTACATTATTGACATTTTTTATGGTAGTAAATAGGTATTACATATATAATAAGAAATAGTTATTTATGTTTAGGTAGTTTGTTATTAAGGAAGAATAGTTATTATATTTATAGACAGTTTGCATACATTTTTTTTGAAAATGGAAGAATTTGATGAACTTTTTGAGAGTGATGAGGAATTTGAAGAAGTAAATCGTTTGCCTAAAAATATATTAGGGACATGCAGAATCCTTTGGAAACGTTTGAGGAACGAGAATTCCAAAGATGATTTAGATTTAGCAAAAACTGTGTCACCAATGTTTTACTGCCACTTGTACTACAACATCTGATTAGACATAGGCTGTGTTCGGGGAGCACGCTATTTGCGCCATTTGCCGCTATCTACTACTATTCCTCGTTTGCGTTATATGGCTCTTGGCGCTACATAGCTCGAAAGCGTGATCCCCGAACACACCCATAGCAATCGACAAATTCAATAATGAAGATATCAAAAAGTATGTTATTATTTGGCGCATGCTCACAACCATAGAACGGTAAGATAAGCCAGCACAACCAACACAAATGCATTAAAAACCCCGAAAACGTGTTTACTCACTTAAGGGCTGGTTAAGTGACGTTTATGAAACAAGTAAGAGGTTGAGTGCTAAGTGACCCTTACCCAAGTCTCCCTCAGTGCTCAAGTTGAGGGTTGACTATGAATACCGGCATGAGGGAGACTTGGGTAAGGGTCACTTAGCACTCAACCTCTTACTTGTTTCATAAACATCACTTAACCAGCCCTTAAGTGAGTAAACACGTTTTCGGGGTTTTTAATGCATTTGTGTTGGTTGTGCTGGCTTATCTTACCGTTCTATGGTTGTGAGCATGCGCCAAATAATAACATACTTTTTGATATCTTCATTATTGAATTTGTCGATTGCTATGGGTGTGTTCGGGGATCACGCTTTCGAGCTATGTAGCGCCAAGAGCCATATAACGCAAACGAGGAATAGTAGTAGATAGCGGCAAATGGCGCAAATAGCGTGCTCCCCGAACACACCCTATGTCTAATCAGATGTTGTAGTACAAGTGGCAGTAAAACTTTGGTGACACATTTTGCTAAATCTAAATCATCTTTGGAATTCTCGTTCCTCAAACGTTTCCAAAGGATTCTGCATGTCCCTAATATATTTTTTAGGCAAACAATTTACTTCTTCAAATTCCTCATCACTCTCAAAAAGTTCATCAAATTCTTCCATTTTCAAAATGTATGCAAACTGTCTATAAATATAATAACTATTCTTCCTTAATAAAAAACTACCTAAACATAAATAACTATTTCTTATTATATATGTAATACCTATTTACTACCATAAAAAATGTCAATAATGTAATATAATAACCTATACAGAGCATAAGATATGTCAAATCTGTCGAATATAAAACTCTCAAGGTGCCCTCAAGGGTAGTCACGTCTTCACTTGAGTTAAGGGTGACTTAAGGGACCCTTAGATCTTGAGGGTTGTTTATGAAACACCCAAGTGCCCTCAACCTACCCTTACCCTCACACTCATACTTAAGGGATGACTATGAATACGGTCATTTTAGTGCTCAAGATGAGGGTTGACTATGAATACCGGCACTATATTCGACAGTTTTGACATCTCTTATGCTCTGTATAGGTTATTATATTACATTATTGACATTTTTTATGATAGTAAATAGGTATTACATATATAATAAGAAATAGTTATTTATGTTTAGGTAGTTTTTTATTAAGGAAGAATAGTTATTATATTTATAGACAGTTTGCATTTGATGAACTTTTTGAGAGTGATGAAGAATTTGAACAAGTAAATCTTTTGCCTAAAAAATATATTAGGGACATGCAGAATCCTTTGGAAACGTTTGAGGAACGAGAATTCCAAAGAAGATTTAGATTTAGTAAAAACTGTGTCACCAATGTTTTACTGCCACTTGTACTACAACATCTGGACCCCTATTCTTGACGGTGATAGAATAGAACTCTCCCTAGGAAGCAATCCCTACTTTCATTCTATCACCTTTCTATTGGTTACATGAAACTGTATTCTTGAGTTCGATAGAAAGAAGTACAGTCGCTGTAGAAAGAAGCAAATTAATAAGAATGTTTGAGCAGGGTTGCCAAATAGTTAAACCAATCGGAATAAAGAATTTTTGACAATTGAAGATCATGCAAACGTGAACGTGGTTATTGTTTATTTTTTACGGTCACTAAAGTGTTTCAGGAGCTATATTTTATTTCATTTCTACATTTAATTCTATTTCATAGCATAATATTTAGTTCTAGTTTTATATTTAGTATTGTTTTTAGTATTTGTATGTATTTAGTTTAGTATTAATATTGTTTGCCTTTATGTCACAGGTGTTTTTACAATTTACATGGGATTTGAATAATGTTTTAATTTACGACGCTATACAAAATGATATACGAGAAGCAGAAGAGGATATCAATATCAGAAGAGAAGTTTTACCCTTGGTAAACCCATTTGATGAATTAACAGATTATAGGTTTACAAGGCTTTTCAGATTGAACAAGGAAGTTTGTCGCGACGTTATAGTGTTTCCATTTGATCTTTTGTATAAGACTGCGTTAATTTGCCGGAGTACATTTCTTCTCTTGCAGAAATAAAGTCCACAAGAATCTGCTTTTGTTGGGTGTTCATAGAAGCACTCTTTTGTTTTTTATTTTCTGCCATTTTCACTACACTATATATGTCTTATCTATGTTCACTACTGTTACTACGTCATTCTAAACTTTTTAATATTTAAATTAGTAGAATTTAATAAATAGCATAATTACCTTCTACATCGACTGTCACATTGTAATCCATGCTCCTTTCTTCCATAACCATGCCATTATTTAAATTGTTTATGTCGACCATTTCTGTGTTATTAGGATGATGTTTAAAAACGTGAGAACATAATGCAACCCACTGACAAAATAAGAAAATTATACTAAACCCATAGTTAAATATTGAACCCATTTTGGATCAAATTAAATAGTCGAAATGTAACTCAGTCTTTTTCATCTTCTTTCTGAAACAAAAAAAAATGATTAATCATAAAAATTAAAAAATAATATTTTGCAGTGTTTTATAAAAATAAAAGCAAAAATAATTAAATTAGATATAGTAAGTTATTATGTTTATTAAATAATTAGCTGTACTCTAAATTCTCTAATTCATCGATAGTTGAGACTGGTTTAAAGATTTTTCAAGTAAGTAAATTAAAATAAAAAGTATAATGTTTAACTGTAAGCGTAGTAGTACCTTAACTATTTTTTTTAGTTACTATTATGTCATAGATGTAGGAGGATCATTAGTCGATGACGTTAATGAAATTTCCACTAAATTAATTTCTTTCAATATCCTAGAAACTTTTCTATTTTTCTTATCTTAGAAAATTTTCAATATTGGGCAAACTAAAAGAAATTTTGTTGTACCTTGAATTAAACTTAAAATAAAATAAAATGCCTAAATTTTTTTATCACAAATCACTGATAAAAATTATTCTAATGAACTAAAAAAATTAGAATACATGTATACACCGCTGCAAATTAAAAAGTCGATTTTATTTGAAATTATTCAATTAAAAAAATATTATTTTTATTCAGTAATGCGTGACAACAACGCAAATTTAATAGTCGGTATTTTAAAGTTTAAAAGTAAATAGCATTTGTATACACTTGCGCAATAACATGACTGTCTAATTACTTATTTGAACGAGTATTTTCTTTAAATTAAATTTTATCAATATGTCAAAACCTAAGCAAAAATACCGTTAAAAAGGAAAAACTCGTCAATGAAAATAGGTATTTGTAAAAATATTGACCTACTTTGCAACACGAATGCAGTTTGCAAAACGAACCGCGAAGTGGTGAATTTTCCAAAGCATGAGTGCTACAAATGGTCATTTTGGCAAAATATATATTTTTACACATTTTTTATAATTCGCATTTATTTGTGTATTTTAAATAAAATTATTCAACAATTAGTACTTTTTATGTTCAATAAATTATGTTGGTACTAAATAAAATGACATATGTCAGATATGTCAAGTTTAAAAGTTTAACTGAGTTTAACTGAGTCTCTGAATTTGTTTGTAGAGCATATCCATTTATTTTCCAAGTTATGTGTATTGATTGAAAAAAATAATTATTAGCGTTTTTTATCATAGCTTTTAACATATAATTTACTTTTTTAAAACATTTATATTTATTAATTGGCAGAACTATAATTAGGTTATGGTTAGGTTATGATCTGAGGTTCAATGTTCTGTTACCGTTTTAGTTCATTTCAAAACTGTCTAATAAAATGCACACAACTACCAACTATAGCACAAAAAATAACTAGACCAGTATAGAAAGAGATTTAATTTCCACACTCCGTTGAGTGTTACAATGTAGTATATTGTAAACGCAATTTTTAAAAAGTTCATTTACAACAAAGTAAACAAACACAACTTGGCCACCAACTTGCGCGAAAACGTAAACCTGATGAGTCCCGTACATAGACCTAATAACAATGGACACTGGATTAGAGCTGAGGTAAACGGTATAGGCATCTGAAAATAAGATTGGAGCGCCAATGTGAGCAGTCCTAGAATTATAAATATTGACATTGAAATATTTACGTTGTATCTGTTGTGTGTCTGAACAATAACGATTCGAACGACTCATAGCTTCGAATGATTTCAAATAATAAATTTTTGTAAAAAATCACGTAAAAACAAACACAAAACAAAGGAGAACCTGAGAACCTCAGAGTAATAAGTAAACATAGAGGTGCCACAACAACACAATAATATACACTTTGTAGTCAATAGCAATGAACCTATAATTGAGAGAGATGGAAAATAAAAGTGACATCTAGAGGTGTAGGTAAACACAGCCGTACAGTGGCGTGTAATTGGTTAGAGTTAGAGTATCACCATAATGTATAAATGTTAGTTAAATAATTTACACATTAAAAATAATTCTTTTAATTAAATAAAAAGAAAACTATTTAAAAGAAACTTTCCACTTTTAGCTCCTAGTTTATATATAATATGCATTTCATTACTAATTTGATTTTCTTATTTCTAATAAATTTTAATTAAAATTGATAATTCTACGCCAATGAAGTGAATAACTTACCGGTGATAGAGTAGATTATCATTTTGTGAAGTATAACCAATTATACACGCTTTTCGGGTTCACCATTTTCAATATTGAAAATAAATAAAAACACTTTATAAAGTTCAATTAAATACACAAAAATTCAGGAAAAATCGAACAAAGCACTAATCACCTCTAGACAATAACAAACAAAGGCACTGATGCCAAATTTTCGGTGTGATTATTTGATACAATTGGTGCGCAGAGCTTTTTTATCAGTATTATCGAAAGGCAAGAAAGTGAATATTAAAGTGTATTAAAGAATATTTTCTCTGACTAAAAGTCTCCTCTTAAAAGTAAAATAAAATTGTTGTAAATTATACTATTACGTTTTTGTTTCCTACTTTATATTTACAAAACACAACGTCCGGCAATGCTCTGCTGGTAAACAAATCTGTCTCGACGACAAGTAGTAGGGAAAATGCTTACTCTATGTTTACTTATTACTCTGAGCTGAGAACTATGTCAAGATTGTTAGTTATTCTGATTGTCACCAGGCGACGTAACGCTTATTTTAATTCGTCTATTCCGCGTTCTCAGATAGAGAAAGATGGCAAGTGAAAAATGCGGCTAAAGTGCAAAAATTAAGCGGACATTATTCGAATTTTTGAAAAACATTCATCGCAGAGCCGGCTAATAATATAAAACTAAATAAATCCATTATTCCACCATAAATATCTTCGAGCAATAGTGATTGTTTTGTATCAAAGGGGAAACCGTCAGACACTACAGCCAGTATCGTATCATTTTTAGGGGGTTTGAAATTAATACTTTTATAATACATTTTGATACATGTAACAAAATATGTTTTAGACTTGAATTTAAGTAGTAATAGTAAATAATTATTTACATAGAATCATAAGATATTTTATAAAACAGAAAGGTCAATTTATTGCATAAATTTCTAGATTTTTAGTATTCTTAATAATATGGCGGTATGTTTGCTTTATGCATTTTCCTATTTTTAAACAAGTGTAAGAGATGCTAATGCATATTTACTTGTAAAACGACTTTGGTGATTCATTTTCATATTTATATTTACAAATCACACAAACTCTTACCATATAATATATACTCAAATTAATTTAAAAAATGGCTTTAAAAGTAATATCCAAACACTATTAAATTGTAAAAATAACTCTAGATGCAAAAAAATTGACAATAATGGCATATGTGACAATTCGACTTGACACGCAAATTCAAAACGGACCAATGAGACTGCTGGACATTATATGACATTTATTTCCCCCCCCTGATACAAAACAAAGCTCATTTGGACGCTGTCTCTACTTCGGTATATATGCTCGAAGATAAATATAACAAGGATCATAAGTCAGCAATCAGCATAACTACACAATCCGGACCAAAACAAAATTGACACTTATTAATGCATACATTCCACGCCACGCCTTTCCTGCAAAAACGCACTTTTCATGCTGTCCGAATGGCACAATCGACAGTTGCCCTTACTAGCTTCATCTCTCTCAGTCATCGACAACATTACCTCTTTGTCTATGCAGCGTTCATTGATATTAGGTCTATGGTCCCGTACAAACTAAAATTTAGAAAAGTCAATAAACGATCAAAATAATTATTATGAAAAGTCTGGAATATTGGAAGGATGTCGTATAGTGGATATGAAGTACTTGGCTAAACAATTGTGGTGTATTACATGCAATGAAGCGTTATCTTTGGAGTACGCTAAATTAGAAAGACGCAAATGACTAGCGTCAATAATATATGTCAACGTCAATCGACTCTTTATAACCTTAAAGGTTGGGTCGATGTTCCCTACTATAAGCGGCGTTGCCACGTTTTTCTGGTAAATCTAATTTTTCATTCAATAATATAGTAAATACCATCAATTTTTTTTATTTTTTCCATAAACAGTATTGAAACTACTAATTATTATTTACCTATATACTTTTTAGATAATTTGTCTGTTTACATACAAATTTACGAATTTTTTTAATCTTAACTATTTTTGAGTCGGACTACGTGTAAATTTGTGACAACTTAAAACTTTAACTTTTTAATGGGCTTATAAAACATTCCAGATTTATTGAGGAATTTTAGGAAACATTCTTAAGAGGGGCGTCAAAAATGTGACAGCTGAAAACGGGTAGCAAGCCTGAATTGTACCCAAAAATTCAATCATTTTGTAAACAACAAATCTAAAGAACGCCTTTAAATTACGTATTCAAATTTTAACAGAATATAGCTTAGACCTTTCTCTAGGAGATAAGGTTTTTTAGTTAACATTTATATTGTAATAAAAGAGATATTGGTATTTAAGTGATGGTATGTTTTTATAAAGTTTGACAATTTGTAATCACGAATTTTAACGCCAGAAGCTTAACTCCTAAAGAAAGCATAGAGAATGCGACTAGCAAAATATGAAGTCAAAGAAAGGTATATTTTTTGAGATTTGTTGCACGCAAAATTTGAACATTGCACTAATCTGCCAAATTAGTTCAATAGTTTCGGTGGCGCTTTTCTCAAAGACGTATGTCTATTCTAATTCTCCAAATCCAAACTTCACTTAACATAACCAACCTAACCTTATTTCTCGTTTATAACGTCAAAATATATTAATTTTAGTGTTTTGCTTTTAAATATATAATTGTCTATATTAATATTCGTTTATAATTTACCAGAAGTTAAAAAAAATAATTTTAAAGTATATTTTCACAATTTGCGTTGGTTTTTACATCGTTTATAGCATTATCCAACTGTGACATGTGCAAGGAATTAAGTATTATGAACCATTGCTATTTCCTAAATTACTTTTTACTTAAACACAGTTGTCTTATTTTAGTCGAATTAGTAAAAATGTGGGTTTTAAGAGACCCGATGTGTGTTTATACTTTTTTTAAATCTTTTAATTTACCTAATCATTATCTTATATCTTTATTTGTTAAATAACTAAACCCAACCAAGAAATTTACATTTATAAATTAAAACCACTTCTGATTACTAGATGGAGAGTGCTTTCAAATGTAAATAAAATATGGATCTTTATAAAATAAATAAGATTTTTTCATTTGTGTGAAAGATACCAGTTAAAAAATTAAAGTTACAATCCTATTAGAGACATTTTAATTTCAATTGATTTCACAAAGTATGGGGTAAACATTTCTGGAATATAATTAATAGCCATAATTTAATAATACAATTAGTTTTATTAAGATATACCCATAACATTAACAATTATATAGGACTCGGTTTAGGACTTGCAAGAGTATTGTTAGCCAATCACTGATAGTCAGCTTATCCCACTTCTTCAGGTATCTTGAAAACAGGTGCACAAAGTGTATTTCTATAGATACTATATTGGTTAGTTATTATCGTAGGTTATTGAAAACATGGAAATATTTTTTTCTTGCGCCACATTCTCAAAATAAAAATAAACTATAGGTTAGCTTTATTGTAGGGTGTGCTTTACTTTGTACTACATTTTTCATTAAATCATGGATCTGGGTGGTAATTTAGGAATGTCCAATACTCTAAAAAATAAATGATATTTATTTATTTAAGCAGTAAATAATTAGCAAGGTACTTACTTGAGGTCATATTGAAGACAGACTAACCTGTTAATGTTTACAAACATTATAGTAACACTTTTGCAATAATCATCAAACGTTTTGGAAAAGTATTTAAATATTTTCCTACAAAATATATTTCAAAAATTTACATCTACTTCAACACCTTCAAATAATACATCCATCAGAAAGTAAATAAAATATAATAATCTCTGATCAAACTAACCTCGTTTAATTTTGCATTGTTGCCAATACATTTCAATCTCAATTTTAAAAAAGGTATAAGTAATTACATACTTTCCAATTTATTACAATTTTTCTTTAGACTATGTTGATATGTGTATATTCAGAAACCGTAATATGTTTTTATTATAATTAATATATTTATTCTAATAAATACCTTAATTAGTAAGGGTTAGTACCAGAGCTAGGTAGTATCCGGATACTTCTGTATACGGATGCAATATCCGGATACTTTTTATGTATCCGAAAGCTGTATCCAGATACTTTTTAAATTTTGTACCCGGTATCCGTATCCGTGACCAAATTTTAAAGTATCCGATATCCGGATACTGTTTTTGATATTATTTATCGCCCTCCGATAATGCACCTAACACTGCCTACAACACTGCCCTTCTTTTAATTCAGATGTGTCTAACATGTCAAACCCATTTTTCGTACTGGTCACCGTTATAATATATTATTATATTCTAATGGTTAGGTTAGGTTAGGTTAACTTTGTTTTTACCTATATATCAGTTATAAAGTATCATAAGTACGTTATTTATTTTTTATATTTTCTATATCTCTCTTTTCAAGAACCCCTTTGTACCCTGTATTTATAATTATTAAAAGAAATTATTTTTCGTATTATAATGAAGGACATCCTAATATTTATATTTTTATTTTAGTGTACCTACAAGTACAAATAAGTACACCCCCTAAAAAGTTTGAAAACTCGGCTGGTCCGACGCTGGTCAAATTCAAAAACAAAAGCTCAGGCAGTGACACGAAAAAGTTTTTCGTTAGCTCATCATTAAATGTATTTTTATTATTACATATTACATTAAAAATACATGCACATCACATAGTTTTAATACTAATAATTTATGTCCTTTTTAAAAAACAGTATCCCAGGAAGTATCCGAATACTTGTATCCGAATACATTTTTAAATGAAAGTACCCATTCGAACTTTTTAAAAAAGTATCCGGATACATTTTGATTATCCGCATCCGGTATCCGGATACTTTTTTTCAATATCCGACCAAATTCGGGTTAGTACAATAAATTTCATTAATTAATTATTTGTGAGGAATGCCGAAATCTTATTTTATTTTATTTTTTTATATATCGATATTTTAAATCCTAAAAACAATTAATTTGTTACGCCTATGACACAACAATATCACAACAAACTTCCAAAGTATGCAAATAGTATATTTAATATAAAATATACAGGTATTTTTCATCTGTTTATGGTCTCAAAGTCAAATGTAAATGTATGTCGTGGAAACATACAAATATTTACGAAGCAAATTTCATATTTTCATCTCTGTCTTAGACAAAGAAAGTCAACAAGTTCTAAAAAATTTATAATAAAAATACTAATTTGAAACCACTATCGCCATCTACTTTACATTCTTGTAATTTAAAAATAACCAGATTTTTCACTAAATTCAGGCAGTATCACCAAATTAGAAACGCCCCTCTTCGAGAAAACTATATTTTGTCCGATCAGGAATCCTATAACCATTTAATGGATTTTTTAGCGGTGGTGATGAATTTACCCTTGATAAAACAGAAACTAGAATTTAAAAAATGGTGATGAATTTACCCCTGATATAACAGAAACTAAAATTTAAAGAAATATCTAAAGTTGTAATCGACTTACAGAATACGCGCTCTATATACAATTCTAGAAGTTGTAGAATTGTTCTCGTGACGATTCTTTGTTAAATGAGAATGAAGTGAATCGAGGTCATGAGACCTCGATGGTAATGAAAAACTCCAATTTTATATGTAGTTTGAACAAATGAGGTGTATTTTCGTCTTAAAATAACAAAATTATTGTTCCGTATAAATTAAAGCCTTTGGATTCTTTAAAAAGTTCTAAGAATGCATCGCATAAGGAAACTTTTTATTATAAAATTGTTTTCAATGACTTTATGTTCACCCATTCATGAAGATTAAACAAAGTGTTTTAAAAGTAGTCTAAATAAAACGACAATATTTTTTGCTATCCAACCCTATTTCTTAAAAAGGTTTTAAGTGCAAATAACTTTTTGGTGTTTATCTTTTATACATTTTAATACAAACTCTAGCTGCTTTAGTGTTTAAAGGGCAAAGCAAGTTAAATATGTTTTAAACTGTTAGACAATAATAATTATTGTTTGTTATATGTGATTCAGATTATATTATATTGTCTTAGGTCGCACAAGCTAGTTTCTACTTATACTATAAAATTTTAATGCTTCTATCAAAGCTAAGCAGATTTTCAGATGACATATTCCTAATTTCGTAGAGAGTAAGAGTAAGCTTTTCTACGAATCATGCAATAGAGTTGGATCTATATTTTAACTTTAGATAATTAAAGATAATTATCAGAAGATAAATAACGGCAATCTCGGGTTTAAGTTTATTATAAACAGAATACAAAATGGCTCTCCTATTTTTTTTTTATTATTTAAATAATTCCCAGTAGTTAATGAACTAAGGCTTAATTCATGAAACTGCCAAATTAATTATAATTTTCGAAATATTCTTTCATAATACAGTGGTTTTAAGCGCTCTGATAATATAAAAATATTATTTTAAAATTTACATTTACATTTACATTATTCGTGCTATTCTTCTAATAACTTAACAGCCAACTATAGTTGGTAATTATCCAAATTTTGCCATACCTTGTACAACTAAAAGCTTTTTTTGCAGTATCATCTCGCTTATATTAAGTAATCGATATAACCCAATCAAATAATAAACCCCCTAATATTAACTTCACCTTTAAGTCTTATGATAACCTTCAACGTTGGGAAGCTCGTTTAATTTCCTACTATAATTTCCTTTGCACGCAGTAGCGCCGAAATAACTACCCAATTTAGTAAAATAAATATCCACACGCAACTTAAGAAACTGGATAATAAATTTAAAAAAGAAATGTTCATGAGTCTGGGGTAGATAAACTTCTTTCCGATATTTTTTGTTGTATAATGACTAACTCGACACCGAAAATCCTTTAAGGTTGCAAATAAATATTGTAAAAGGGAGAAGTGGGTGGAACTAAGAATTACGTAGAAAGTTGGAGAATTGGTTCTTAAATTACTTATTTTATGGCCGACTGGAACACTAAACAGTTATTTTAACGACAACGTGAAAAATCCAATTTTTCCACAACTGCTGAAAAATTATATTTAAACAATGAGCTGGGGTAATTGAATAGGGTTATTTTACTCTATATGAGAAAAAATCTAAATTTTTTATTATTTAGATAGCTCAGACAAAAAGCAATCGGTATGTGTAAGTTTTATTTTATAAAATATTAAAATAGCTTTTAAAATTTAATTCAACGTTTTAGTCTTTTTGATCTGTTCTTTATCACTATGAAATAGTAGCGGTCACGTTATTACGTCATTTGGCTGTGTTAACTAAAGGGACACTCACAGACTATTTTCATATATATTTAAAACGTAATTTGTCAACTTATTTTAATTTCTTTTTATAACCTCCAAAAATTTCATGGTAGTTGTGTTGAAAAATATTTTAGGTGGGTAGTACATAGAGATACTTACATCAAAACGATCTTTACAAAAGTACAAACGGGTTTTATTATGAAATAGTTCGAGATCTCTTTTTGCAACTGCAATGCAAGTGTTCTGGCTTTCTTAGGATTGTGCTCATTTTTTTGCCATCTTATCTACTATTTCTTTCCCTTCTATTACTACGTCTCCTGGGACCCATAGAAAGGTGACAGTGTTCTTCTGGCGTAGTTCATTTAGCTTGCCTAGGCATTTCCAAACCACCTTCGAGCTGATTATATGTGAGCTCAGCGCTTTGATGGCCGGTTGACTATCTGGCATGATCACAATCTCTTGTCTGCGGTAATTTTTTTCTATATTGATGTCCGCAAATCTGTTCAAATTTATACTGTTAAGAGACCATAGTTCTTGTTTATACACTTTTTAGCCAGTCTGGTTAGACTAAAGATTATTATAAATATATAAATATTATTAATAATTAGCAATAGCAATAGGACAGTAAAATTTAAATTTAAAGCAAAATGTGCACGTAACAATGTAACTGTTTAACTTAATGAACTTACTAAATATTTATGAAATGGTTCATACTACATGTGCTATAAATGTTTAGGTAATTAATGTTAATTAATTTTTTTAATTTATAATTTGTACTAGTAGGTGCACTAGTAGATTTTCTTGGTATTAATGAGATGGGCAATGGGAAGTCGAATAAATAATATAGGTTATCTATGTTCAGTTAAGAATAAAATTTTAATATGCAATGAGGGAAAACTCACTCCCTTCTCCACTGGTACGCTGGCCACAAATATCCAATTATATAGCTTTAATGAGTGTGGATAAAAACAGAAAATTGGAAAATGATTCATAAAATTGCTTGTTTCATGTTCGATCAACTTAATTATTGTAAAAATATTACATAATAGCTCTGATCTATTAGTATCATCTTTAATAATCACATTTGTTAGTTAGTAATTTTTCTTTCTATAGGGTAGCTCTATAAATTTTAAACGGTTAGGGGTGGTGTAACCTAGTTTTGAAATTGGTTTTAATTCTCTATTCAGCCATATTGTATTTTTTAAAATTTTAAATGAGATATTAAATGCCAGGTAAAAATTATCTGTTTGCTAGTATTGCTACTTATTTTATTTTCTCATTGATTACCCGGTATAATTTTATAGTGTATTACTTATAAATTCTTCATACAGTAATAAACACATATGAGTTTAGACTTCACGTACTTGGATGCTTTTAGTAGAGGTGAGTTGTTTACTAGCAATTTGTTTATTTGAAACAGTTTCTAAATGATAAAATTATAGGGTTGTCATAGTTAAGAGCAAACAGTACCGCATCATAACTTCTAGTTTGAAAGTTATCAAAAATCGTCTAGGATATCGTATATTATGTGAAAATAAGTAACATCGCCTAATTTCAGAGGTATTGGGTAGTGGAAGGAGGGATTTAATTCGGTGCCCGTTAAAGAGCTACATATGACTGATCACCCTAATGTTTTTGTATTTTATTACAGATAATAAGATAGGTATGTTGAATTGAAATAACTAATAGTAGATAAATGTCTGGATACTTATTTTTGAAAATAAATGTTAGACAAAAAATATATATTTTTTCTTAAATATTAGCCGGTTAAAGTGTTTTTTGACTTATTAAAAAGTCTGTAAGATAAATGGTCGGGCATATCTAATACTACTTTCTTAATGTCCACACATCAAAATTTGATTACGATATCCCTTTTTAACTGTTGTCAAATGTACGATTTTTCATAAATATTTTGAAAATTCACCGAAAATTTTTTTGCTAGTATGTACACTTTCTCATTATCAGGAACCAGTGACGGAGATTGATAAATTAATTATGGGAGATTCCACAAAATGTTTTAAATGTAAGACCAATAAAAATGAAGGTTTGGTAGGATGTGAAGGAATTTGTTCTAAATGGTTCCATTACTCTTGTATCGGCCTATCTAGTGCGGAGTTTGCTTTGTTTTCTAAAAGCAAGAACTTATTTTTCTTATGCGACGTATGCAAGAGAAAATGTGAAATTCTCGAAAAAGTTATTGTTAATGCGACCAATGATCAATTAGGCTTTATAAATCAATCTCTTACTTATGTTAAAGAATTACTTGAAGAAAGAATTGAAAAGAAAATTATTGAACTCTCTGCATTCAAAAGGGAAATTATAGACGAATTGAGTCAAAAATGTGTATCGCAACATCAATCAAGTGCTTGTATATCTCCTCAGACCAACATTAACCAGAATGCTACAAGTTCGTATTCTCGAGCTTTAAAAAAGCAACCATCTTACATTATTAAGCCCAAAACAAAACAAGATTCTGCAGCTACTAAAAGTGATATGATTAAGAATATTAACCCGATTGAGTCTGAAATTAATTTAGGCGACGGTGGATTGGTAGTCAGCTGTCAAGAAACACAGGACTGCAACAAGTTTGTCAAACTGGCAAATAAAAAACTTGCAGATAACTATACAATAACAGAAGTTCCAGTATTAAATCCACGCATCAAAATTGTGGGAATGTCCACTAAACTCTCTGATGAAGACCTTATGAAATCATTAAAGATCCAAAACAAAGATGTCATTTCTGGCGACATGAAGTGTATTTCTTTCTTACCTTTGAAGAAAAATAATAAACTTTTTCAAGCAATTATTTAATGTAATATTTCTAGCTACAAGAAAGTAATGCAACAGGGAAAATTATTTGTAGGGTATGACTATTGTAGTGTATATGATGCAATTGATTTAAGGCGATGTTTTAAATGTTGTGGATATCACCACTCTGCAAACAAGTGTAAGTCAACTATTGTAATTTGTCCTATTTGTGCCCAAAACCATAAATTAAATCAGTGTCCAAAAACAAGTCAATATTGTATTAACTGTCATAATTATAATAAAACTTCAAATAATCCAATATCTGCTAACCACTCATCTCTGAGTATTAGGGATTGTGCGGTCTATAAAGAATCTTTAAATAAATTTAAATCAAATATATTGTCTCCAATCTAGCAATTATCGTCAAATGTAGTTCCCAAATTGTCTCATGTTCCGGTAATGAATTGTTATTATCAAAATGTAAGAGGTTTAAGAACTAAAACTAAAGATCTTTATATTAATTCTACTATTTCATGTGAATATGATATATTAGCTCTGACTGAGACTTGGCTGAATGATTCGTTTAATGACTGCGAAGTAATTGATTCAACGAGATATGACGTTTTTAGATCGGATAGGCGCTATTCTTTGACGAACAACACGAGAGGAGGAGGTTGTCTTTTAGCTGTAAAAAAGACATTATCAGCATCAATGAATGATTTAAGTTGTTGCAATTTTGTAAAAGATCTGTTTAATATCGATATAATTTTAGTAAGTATATACTTGTATATTTTGAACATGTATATACCTCCCAATACATCAAACGAAGAATTTGACATACTACTAGATGGAATTGAAACATTACATCAATTGTATGATAACAAGTTGCTAATACTAGGTGATTTTAACATATCAGAATATGCTTCGTATAAATTCGATTCACAGTTAAATCCAACTAGAAAAGTTTTATCCTTGAATTATTTTCAAAATTTTTTTGGCCTATTTCAATTCAATGAAATAAAAAATCATTTTAATCGTATACTAGATCTCGTTTTATCCAATATACAGGGTTGTAAAGTGGAAAAAGCAACTGATGTAATTCTACCAGCTGATCTCCATCATCCCGCCCTTATCATTGAGTTGCCTTATCAGCGTCACAAAAACCTTATCCCGACCGCTTCAACAGGATTTAATTTTAAAAAAGCAGATTTTCCAAATCTTTATGAAGCATTACTTGAGTCAGACTGGACTTTTCTCAATAGTTATTCTGATGGAGATGAAGCTCTAAAGGTATTTTATGATCATATGAATAATATATTTAGTCAGTATGTTCCAAAAAAGAAACCCACTAACAAACATTATCCTCCTTGGTTTAATTCTGAAATAATTAAAAGCCTCGAATTAAAAAATACTGCTTGGAAAAAATTTAAACGTACTAAAGATAATTCAGGCTATTTAATA